>JAABKJ010000940.1:0-32148 GCA_011634705.1 Andricus grossulariae
TTTTTTTAGATGACAGTTACTCCCAGTGGGACCCTGCGGTGGTTGTTAACCTTTAGTTTTTATATATATATATATAATAATGAGTCGCATATTGTATATTTTATATGATTTTGAGTTATGATCTACCGGTTTCGATAAAAATTATCTTTTTTTATAAAAGCAAACAATCTCGCGATGAGTGATCTCTACCTGTATCATTCAATTTATTTCTCCCTCGACGTGGTTAATTTTGAATACTAGGAAAAAAAATCGAAGACGCGAGGTAGGACTTAGTAGGGCTTTATGGGCTGGATATCTCCGAAGCATTGATGTACGACTTTCATTATGACTTTATGCGGGTAAAGTAACGTAAAAACTGTGAAGTTTCTTATACTGACACTGGCAACTTTATGTACGAAACGAAATGTCCAAACACTTAAGTGGACATAAAGTAAGATATCTATAAGTGCGACACGTTTAACTACCCTCCAAATCAAATTTTCGTTATAAAGCAAGCCAGCAAAAAGTTCGTCCGTATTATAGAAGACGAATGTAGTGGTTAAATATAAGCCGACTTTCTTATGTTGCCAAATAATATGTATAAGGGGCGAGTCAACGGCGAAGACTTTGTAAAGCAAGCGAAATTGAATAGAACCTAAGCTAACATTGTGAATGAAAATTGCAAATATATTAATGGTACTTGATAATAATAAACAACAATTTTTTGTGAATTTATCGTTTTCTTTATTCGAACCATCTTGCGCCTCTAGATAATAATATATAAGTAACCTTAAGACTAGTTCAACTCTTGCTTATACAAAGTCTATTTTAACATTATTTTAAGGTTAGCCTAACCCTCAAACGGCACACTTCAACCCGGCACACGTAAATGGCACACTAGTGCGAATTGTTTTTTTTTGTTGTTGCAATTTTAATAATAAATATTTAACATATAATAAACATCTAGCATATTTGACGTATATTTAACATATATATTTAATATAGCGGTGATAAGCTGCTGCAGCTGTGCCTGCGTAAATTCCAGCAAAATAAAAAAAATTTCGATGCAAATTCGCACTAGTATGCAGTTTAAGGGTTAAACTAATACGAGTTTATTCTAGCCTATATAAAAACCCTGTTAAAAATGAATAAATAACCTCCAGATTAATATTACTTCAACAATAATTTAAGTTTATATTAACATTAATTTAATTCTAGGTTAATAAAAGCCCAGTTGAACGTTGCATTAAAGTTAACGAAACGTTACTTCAACGTCGACGTGACGTTACTTCGAATTTAACGTTAAAAGTACGTATCCTTAACTTAACGTTACTTCAATGATGATGATATGATGATATGGTGATATGATCTGATGCAAGAACTCGACTAGTCCAAGTCGGCCAGTTAGGACCTAGCCGCGGTGACAAGGCCTAAAAACTCCCGCGGTTTGCGATGAGCCTTAGCGCATACTTCAGAATCTCTAAGTGGAAAACATTCTAGAAGGTCAAACGAAACGGTAAATCCACGTCGAGCTAAATTGTCGGGAGCTGCTAGGTCGGTTTTCGAATTCAAGGCGGGTAGTCAAGCTATCCAATTCGCAATCACTGCAGAGCCACGAGTGGTCAAGACTCTCTAGGAGATCAACTGCAGCCCTCGTCAGGGGCTGAAGAGGACCAATATTAAGATGCTCTCCAAAACCGACGTTACACCCGAAGACAGAGCTCTGAATCTATGTTCGGCAGAGGTGGAGACAATTGGAAGTTGGAATGGAGACTAGATGTCCCCCTTCCAGTTTGAATTTCATCCAGATAAACCTTTATCACTCTAAAGATGCGTCTTCTATGTTAATCTGACGTTTGACACTGCAACAAACGGCTTTTACCTTAATGCAAGAACCTTGAAGGCCAATGTTAGAGTCTTAAGTAACAAGAAAGGATGAGCCATTTATGATAATTCCGTAGAAACACTCAAGCCAGCATTTTATTTCAGGAGCGATAATAAATTTATTGGATTACAAAGGTTCTCTTCGCGAGACCACCATCTCAGGGAATGGATGAATCCAGTGGACTACCACTGCGCTGAATGGCGGCCATTGCTCATCGGATGTGATGTTAACGCACATCATTCGACTTAAGTGGTAGGAAGGACACCAACCACAGGGGTGAGTCTTTATTAGATTATCTCTTAACTACTGATCTAACTTCATTGGATCGAAGTAATACGCCTAGCTTCGTGACAGCTAGATGTCTCGAGGTAATTGATTTGACCTTATTTTTGATAAGTATTAGCGAAGTGTTTAAGGGATGGCATGTATCGTCGAATACGTCTCTATTGGATCATGGGCAGATATGCATATCCTTGACAGTCGATAGACCTGAAGTTCAAAGGGACAAATAGAATTTGCTGTCGACATCCTGAAAAATAGTGAAATCTTACACTTGAGGACCTGATAAAGGATACTCGACGCCTTTTTAACAGGGCTAAAAAGAATGGGAAGTCGGACTTGTACAGGGCAACCTCAACAAGAAATAATAATGACATACAAAATGCCCTAAAGCACTCATGGACTTCAGACAACTTCAGATAACTTTAAGGGATCTATCATCATGTTAACTGAAAACATTAATATTGCCTTTGGGTGAAATGGCTTAGACGACTAATAAAATCCTAGAGCACCTAATGAGGGTACACTTCCCGGGCTCGGAGTTGAATAACACGAATGAGGGGTCGGCCCCTGAGTCATACCGCTCAGGAGGACTAATTCTTATAGCTAGAATGGGAGATTTGAAGGCAGCCAGTCGTATTATCAGTTATTCAAAAATTTAGGTCGGTAATTAAACAATTTAAAATTGCAAGAGATGATGAAACATTCCCTGCATTGATTGAAGAAGAATTTCAGTCCTTGGTGTGTCCATTCGGCGGCATCCTTCGGGCATGCTCAGCAATGGGATATGAGCCGGTAGCATGGAGGAAGGTTAAGGCAATCCTCATTTCAAAGCAGTAGGGATGCTTACTGGACATTGCCGACTGAGAAAACACTTGACCAACCTGAGAATTCGAGCAAACGCTCGTTGTCGAAAGTGTGATTTTCGTGAGGAGACAGCTCATCACATGCGTTGTGAATGTGATGCACTGGCGTGCCTCAGAAACAAATACCTGAAGGACTATTTTCTTGAATCAACTAATCTTTGGTGAAGCTAAACTTGAAGTAATGTTTAACTTAACTTATTTTAAGTTAGACTTAAACTAGTCTTAAGATAACTTACGTATTAAATAGAGGTGAAAAGTTGTTTGAACAAAACGACGAGAAATTTACATGAAAAAAATTAACAATTTTTTATTTACACTATTAGCTTAGGTACTATTCATTTGCAGAAACATACCCTACTTACAATAAATCTATTTACTATTCACATATATTCTTTTATATTCTAATTTCTGAATTGTATAGTGTCCCTGTGCCAAGGTATCTGCACTCTCTGGCTACCTCGGGGGTGTATGCCTTTGGCTTTCTTCGCACAGTTTTGGCGGTTGACTCGCACGCTATACGTTTTATTCCACATGCCAATAAACTCTTTGGAAACTGTACCACTTCATTCGTCTTTCATAAGAAAGAAGAACTTTTTGTTGGCTTTCACTTAGCACTTAGCGCAACATATACGGTTTTTTAAAACAAAATCTTCGTCTTTCTCAATTCCACATCCACGAACGAAATCTCCATTGAATATCGCACGGCTGTAGAAGCTGAGTTTTGATACGCGGGCTTCTGCACCGTATCTACCCTCCCATTTTGTGACGAGTTCAACTTCTGCATGTGGGCGCAAGTTTTCAATTGTTTTTCCATATACCGTGTTGTTCAATCATTTATGCAGCTTATTCTCAAATTTATTTCGGGCATCTGCTCTCATGGAAATATTGTCATCTACGTATTATTTGAGGCTCGGATATTGACTGAATTTTAGAATGCAATAAATTTTGACGCCGGGTTCTGGTGATAATCATCTGGTAAAACAGCTATCGGTAAGTTACCGAAAGTCGATTACTCGGTCGGCAACGTAGAGCTCTAACATGAGTCCATGTTCTAGTCGACCAGGTGGGTCACAGTTTTACCGACCGAGTCAGCTATAACTTTTTTTATATAGTTGGCGCTCGTGGGATCGGGAATTCCCCTGCATTCTATAAGTTTCTAGGAATCTCTAAGATTTTTGTTCGTTGAATTTTCTAGAACTTTCCAAATAGTCGGTAAACCGTAATCGGAAGGACAATGTTAATAATCGATCGATCTTCGCCTCGCTCCGGAACAATATACCGGCGTTCTCCGGGGAAATTGACCCAGTTTGCCATATATGCGTTAAATCATATAAACCTTGTTTAACCGCTGAAGGTGGATTCAAAGACGATACTGGTCGTATTTTTGAATAAGTACCATTTCCCTGCAGTACGCTGGTTTTATATGTATATTCCCGTCAAATACAAGCCTACTGGAGTCATTTAACATAGCTGGAAAATTGTCCGGAGCGGAGCGAAAATTGATCGATTTCCAGGAATCCACCTTCAGCGGTTAAACAAGGTTTATATGATTTTACGCACGTATAGGAAACTGGAGAAACTTCTTCGGAGTGCACCGGTTTTTAACATGTATTCCCATCAAATACATGCCTATTAAAGCCATTTTAAATAGCTAGAAAACGTTCCAGAGCGGGGCGTAAATCGATCGACTTTTAACATTTTCCTTTTTAATCTTCACTACGCATGCGCAAATTATGTTTGCTCCTGGTAAAATTTTCAAATTGGTTCCCCCTGTTCAAAATTCAATTGCCCAAGTGAATCTTTTAATTTACCTTCAATTTAACTGACTCGACGGTGGTACCATCTGTTACTAGTAGCCACTTATCGATTGGTGGTATCTTGGCATATATATGAACCATTACCATCCTTCAGTGAATAACCAATCACTGTTTTACTAGCAATCAGCTTGGAACAGAACCGTATTATAGAAGTCATCAGAATAGTACGTTGCAGCCTCGTGTGCCGTACAGGCGTACTGCACAGCCTTATGTAACATATGACTACTCTGTGCATCTCTATGTACTGTAAAATGCTACTGCGCATCCGTATCGATCTAGAAGTTAGGTAGAGATTACATATCCAATATCGACGGTTCTAGAAATTTAATCCAAGCAAGAGCCCTACGTGAACCGAACCTCATAGAAACTTCGATAGATCTTTCTAGAATGGAAGTAGGGTAGGGGTAATGGAATATAAAAAAATCAGCTCACAGTGGCTTCAGTCTATCATCAAACACAGTGCACGGTTACTCATCTTTTGAAGATTCTAGTGAAAACAAGAAAGAAATGTCTTTGGAGAAAAAAGATCTCAAAATAATCAACTCAGTTAGTCGTATGGATGGGGCCATACCTACAAAACCGCTTTCTGACCTTACCCTAAAGAAGAAGTATACCGTTTCCAATTTTCTTAAAGTTTAAACCACGAACGGTACTAGGTACCATTCTAGGTGGAAGTTGATAAGATCGATTGATCTTTTCTGAAAAGCCGTAAGAGATTACATCCAATATCGATTGATCTTCTAGAAAGTTAAGCGTCATAGTAAATCTCAAAAGTAAGAGCTTCACTTGTTCAAATCTTTTAGAAAGTTCTATGTATAGAAAATCGTCTGAGATCACGTCAAAATTTCTAGAAGGTTCGATTATTTTTGGAAAACTGGGGAATCCTCAGAATTTCATACTTGGCTGGCATTGCAGGGACGGTAAGTTCCTAGACGAGGATTGTCGATTGTGCGACGATGAGGTTGGCCATAACGAGGACCGTTCTGGTGGCAGTAAGCCTTTCTTCCGGGAGCAGTTTGAATGGTTCCACTAGGAGGTGAGAGCAATCAGGGTCACGGCTAGCAACTGAAGAAGACTGACGACGGGGTGCCCCGTCGCCCGGGACTTCAGGACCCCTTGGAGGGTTCCGTCTCATTTCGAGTGCAGCCCAGCAACCCTCTCGTGCAGGGCCGTACCAAGTTCTATTTCATGAGAACAATTCTGTTACACCCCGCCTCCCCCGCGGGGGTTCGGGTGTATACTTGAAATTCCCGTAATTCTTCTGTCCAAGTTTGATATAGGCTCAAAATTAGCCTTTAAACCAAAGTTTGTGATTCTGTTGATTTCCTCTTAAGGGTTTGCTTTAACCATTTTGATTTTAACGAGTACAAATCTAGTCAATTTTTATGCTACGGTTTCATTATGGTGACATTAGTCTGTTGGAGTCTGGAGTGGTAAAGTTTTGCTGAATTTAAATTATTTTTCATTGTCAAAAAGCTTACATGGAATGTGACCAAATTCAAGTATCAATCTTTCGTGAAATAGAAATTGTAGTACTTGATAATTGTCTCTAGTTTGCTTTTTAAGTTGCTGTTTTTACGCTGTTTTTCCACTTTTGATCCTACTGCATTGTTATCTTCTTTCTGGAACAAATATGAAGAGAAAAACAAAAAACTCGTCCGTGGAGTCAGTTGTTGTGAAAATTCCTTGTTATTAGAGTCGATTGTCCTTTGAGTTTTTCGTTTGAGTTGAGTTGCTGTTGTTTTACTTCTAAATTATTAAAATTGTGAATCCATTCAAACTATCTAATTTAGTTTATGAACAAAATGTTTGTATTTCCTTACTAAGATTCATGTTTCCTCTTGTAATGCTTATTATGTTTTCACCTTTCTCTTTTGTCTTAAAGGGGAATGTTATCTCTGTCCTTTCTTAGGAGTCAAAAATGCTGTTATCTGTCAAGTTATTTATTAGAGTCGTTTTACAGTAGTTGTGTTCAGAGTATCGTTTAGAGTTCTTTCACATCTTATTGTAGTCGTTAATGCTTTTGATCCAATGCCTATGCGTCATTATCTGTATTTATGTTTTCTTATTCAATATTGTTAACGTTCCATTTTTCAAGATTCTTCAATGGATTTTTATTTCATATATAGTTGGAGAAACCTTTTTCTTAATAATAAATGGACCTTCATACTCGTCGTATAGTTTGCCTGCCTTTTGGTCCGCTTTGTTTGACAGTTTGGTTTTTTCCTTGTCCATCTTTTTCTCAGCCTTCTCTTTCATAATTTGTAACCTCCTCAGTCTATCAGACCACTTATCTATGCTTTTAAACTCTGTTCGGCTATCGTTTTCCATATTTTTCGCGAGGGGATGACGTGTTTCTAATTCGCGAACTAAATTTAAAAATCATGGGGTAAATTGTGTCGACGAATTTTCATTAGCATTAATTGCGAATTGTAAATCGTCTATGTATCCGTCCCACGTAGAATGGTCATTATCGATGTAGGTCTCAATTATTTGTTTCATTGTCCTGTTGTAAGATCTCCTAATGGTTTATTTACAAATTCGGTGCCGTTATCCGTGTGGAGCCTCCCCTAGGGGCTGTAACACCTCGTAGTTGGTGGGGAGGCTTAAGCGTGTGGGACATGAGGGTCAAAAGGACCTCGGCCTGCATGCGTATAGATATGAATGAAAGAATCCCTATAAACAGGCTCTTCTGCTATGCCTGATCATGGTTTGGTAGCAGGGTGAAAAAGCCTAGCTAACACAAGCTTCCTGGATCCCTGGGTCGAGGCCCGTCCCGGACCGATTTACAGCTTTGAAATCTGGACAGAAATGACCTGCGGCCCGCATAGCGACCGAGCAGCAGCCATTTCTTTGTTACAGTGGTCTGCAAGCAGATATTTGAAAATTGAGTGTCTCACTTAATGTGACCACCCCCCTTAGCCATTTGCGTAGAGTGATCGTTCTCGTGGCACTTTGGCACCTAGGGGTTACGAAGGTGTCCTAAGGGCCTCTCGGGGACACCGAACGACCTCCCCAAGTATTCATTCTTATCGCTGCATGCTGGGCTCTGCAGGGGTGGACCTCTTATTTCCCTAGCTTCTCGTGGGATCAACATGATTCACGCAAAACCAAACCAATAATCGAAGGAAGAAGGAAGGGAGTTGATGAAGGGAGGAGAGGGGTTGGGCCTTAAAGGGTCTAACAAAACACTTTTCTCCCCATCTGTCTATCCGGTAAGCTAAATTCAGGTGGCCACTGTGCCCCCAGCTCCCTCATGAGCTGAGGGATCGACGTCCCTCTGAACGAAGCCATGGTAATTGGAGACGCCAATCAGTCTCCCAACAAAAAGAAACGGCTCAACGGTTCCCTGGGAAGGAGACTGAAGAGAAAAGCGCAGCAGGCTAGCAGGGCAGCTGCGGGAGCTGGAACGTCGGCAGTTACAGGGTCAACATCCAGCACTGAGGCCCAGAAGAGAGGTAGGGGCTCAGAGGACACCCCACCGGGGGTGGCTAAGACTCTGAAGAGGCACAAGGCGGCCCAGAAGCTGACGAACAGAGAGTCGTTGGGAGCTGGACTGACGACCGCTCAGAGGACTAACCCCCTGACGATGGTGGTGGCCGGTGCCAACTACCCGGACTCAATGCTCACTAGGAAGCAGTACGAGCTCTTCAGGAAGGCTGTCTGGAGGGCGCTCGAAAGAGTGTACCCAGATCAATGGCCAAGATTCGTGACCTCCTTCTCAAGGGGAGGTGTCTTCGTATTTGTGGCAGCCGACCTAGCGCCTAAAGCTTGGCTACTCAAAGCAGTGGTCGAGACAAAGCCGTAGGAAGGTGCAGCGCTTAAGGTGGGTGGGATTGAGTTGCTCCAGAAGATGGTGAGGGCTACGGCGTATTTCCCAGGTAAGCCGTAAGACACGTCTGAGGTACTCCAGCGGCAGGTGGGTTTTAATTCCACACTTAAGACAGGGTCCTGGCGAATCGCCAGGCACGATAGGCCTCAGGAAGAGAACACAGTAGGAGGCACCAAACATCTCCTAGTTTTGCAGATTGCTAAGTCCCAGACGAGGGCTCTTGCGGGCCTTCAACAACAGGCCCTTATATCACTTTGGACCGGTCAGCTTTAGGGTTGCCGGCCACGGGCAGGAGGGAATTGTTGGGACACAAGAAGATCGGGAGCAGACCTAAATGACTGCTTCTGGTCTCACCATTACCCACATAGACTTGCATCACGGCAAAGGCGCCTCTGCAGGTTCACAGAGTGGCATGACTGCGAGGCACACAGGTATCTCGCTAATCCAAGCACCTTGGTTATTTCGAGATACCATAAGGGGATTAGGGGGGGGGGGCTGATCTTTTTTGTTACAGGGACCCGTAGACAAGGCGTATGCAAGCTAAGGTGTATTCCTCTACTGCTGGGATGCGATGCTGATTCCCACTATACTTTGTGGGGCGGCACCTAATCACGACTGATTTAGATATTCTTAACACGGGGAACACCCCGACGTCCTGTAACTCAGTCAGGGAGGTAGTCATTGACATCACGCTCTGTACCAGTAGTTTTAGAGATAACATCAGGAGGTAGAGAGTTTTAGATGAACCCACTCTCTCAGCTCACTTACAGATAGAGTTTGTGTTGGAATCACTTGTACCCGCTGGCCCCAAATGGGTCAGAAATCCAAGAAGAACGGACTGGGATCAGTTTTTCACGGAGCTAAGATGTGCACTTTCAGAGGTTCCCAGGTCAATTCGAGACGTGGATACCCTGGAGATAGCAGCGAACACCTTACGGAAGCCATCAAAGCTACTTATGAAAGTAATTTTCGACCTACAAGAGTCCGAAAGGTTGGGGAGAAACACTGGTGGAATGGGAAACTCGAAGAGCTTCGCAAGGAAACCAGAGAGAGGTTCAAACGTGCTAGTACTGGCATAACGAAGAAACTATGGACCTCATTTACAACAATGAGGGATGAATACAGGGGTGCAATACGTAACGCAAAGCAAGAGAGCTGGACCAACTTTTGCACAGACATCGAGAAGGGAACTGAGGTGGCTAGATTGGATAAGCTGCTTTCTCGAAATCCGGACGCTATGCTCGGCACTCTGAAATTGCCCGGCTGGGGTTACTCAAAGTCGGATGGGGATACCTTGGCTCACCAGATCAATGCACATTTCCGGGACTTTTCAAGGTTTGGAGAAGTGGAGACGGCACCTCAGAGACAACCAAAGTCGCCTGACAGGGTCAGGTGGGCCATGAAGTCCCTCAGCTCTTACTAGTCTCCTGGCCCAGATGGCATATATCCAGTCATCTTACAGAGGGCCCAAGAGGTAGGATCGGTTATACCTTACTCAAGAATTTCCGTCCCATTCACCTGACATCTTTCCTACGAAACACAATTGAAATACTTGCGAATAGATATATCCGCGATAAGGTCTTGTCCAGGAAGCCACTTCACAAAGAGCAACATGCCTATAGGGCTGGTCACTCGACGGAGACGGCCCGAAGCGGAGCAGTGAACCTAATTGAAGAACAACTGAAGAAAAAAGGCCTCGCGATTGGAACCTTTATGGACATCGAAGGAGCCTTTAACAACACCTCTGGAGAGGTGATCAGGGCGGCCATGATCACACATGGTGTGTCTACTGCAGTCCTGGAATGGACATGCCACATGTTGACCAACAGGAATATAACTACGACTAAGGGGAATACCACTTTATGTGGAACCATTGACTCGGGAAGTCCGCAGGGAGGAGTTTCATCGCCCTTGCTGTGATGCCTTCTACCGGATAAACTGCTTTATCTTGATTATCTATGTGAATATCGGGTTCGCAGTTTGTATCTGAGTTATTAGTTTGAGTTCTCGAATGTCTGTTCGACCTGTTATTTGTTGTTGACAGTCCACGTGCTCTATTTTGTTTCGAGTTAATTCTACCTTCTAGTGGTCCACTGTCATCAGTATTTTGTGACTTTAAATTATTATTTCATATTTGCCTACGGTTCTCAGTATTATTGTAAGAAATTTGACGAGGCTTTTTTTAATTCTTCCCTTAAATCCAATTGTATATATTCTCTGTTTCGAGATTTAATTTTATTTTTCCTGCTACTAGAATCTATATTTTCACTTCTGTTTCAAAAGAGCTATAAAACGTTTTGTAATCCAGTCGAAACTTACTACTCGGATGTTGTTGGTGTTGCTGATAACGAATCTAAAGTAAAAATTTAGGGCAACAAAATGACGGATCCAGTATGGCGGGCGAGTATGCTGAACAAACTTTGATGCTTTTAAAACTCTGGTATAAAAGTGTTTTCGAGGTCGCTGATTACGAATCTATTCCAGAATTCAAAATTCAAAATAGCGGATACAATACGGCGGACGAATGTGCTACCAAATTTTATAATTCTGTTGGAACTTGGTATAAGAGGGTTTTCAAGATCGTTGATTACGAATCTGTAGTTAAAAATTCAAAATTTAACATTGCGGATCCAATATGACGCGGAAGGAAGCTAAAACAATTGTTGATGCTCGTAAAAATTATTATAAAATAGTTTTCGACGTCGCTGGTGACGACATATGCAAAGTCCAAGGAGCATTTTCGTGTAGCTCGATGTTAATTTTCCATAAAGGTATTCCAAACTACAGCAAACTACAGAACTTTCAAAGTTCTCTCAACGTTTTTCTAATTTTTTATATCGTTTTTTGTTATTTTCCATTAGATTCCTTTGTTTCTTCCTCTTCAATGGATAGTTAATATAATTGGAAATGTATATAGTAATGTTCTGCTTATTTCCAGCAGACAATTTCATTTATTCAAATTGAAATCTTTCAGTTTGAGAAATGTTCGTGTCCCTGTGAATACAACGCTCACCTTCTTGTCCTATAACTGACACAACTTTCTCGTACAAGGCGTACTTTCGAACCGCAATCTAAAAGCTGGTATAAGGATTCGGACTCTTTTCATGTACGGTTTTGAACTTCAAACTATTACCCTAAACAACCCCACTACTTTAAATCTCTGAAAGTGAAACTTCCATTTTGAGGTTTTGGCCAGCTTTTTTGGATTTTTTAACCTGCGTAGTCGCCAAATCGTTCTCTCAAGGAAACAAATGAATACATATTCTTTTATTTAGAAATAAAATGATTTTTAGTACGTTCTGTACAAATTTTGTGTCTTATAGTGCTTAACACGTATGCTATTTTTACTTCCTCGATTTTGTTCAAGAAATTATAAGTAAATTTATTTACCCTTTGAAATTTTTTTTTTCTTCTCTGTAAAGATGCATTTTGTCAAATTTCAATACATCAACAAAATTATAAAAAAATTTGAGGCGACTCGAAAGTTGCATAAAATTGCAACATTTGTAGACTCGTAGCGAGCCATAGATATAATTGTTTAACTTGAAATTTTCAAAAAGCATTTCCGAGAACATTGATAACAGATTTATAAAGAAACTGTTTATTATTTTTTGATTTATACTTTTGAAGCAATTACACAATTCAGTGAAAAATAAAAATTTCAGCCAAGCAGCAGCTTCACGCGTAAACTGCAGAATTTTTGGCAGCTAAATTAAACTCAAAGTAACTCATTGTTAGAGGCTTAGGACTTCCAGATAAAGGATCGACCATAAATCCCCCTGCTACAGGCCTTACATGCGGGTCAAACCAGTCCGTTGAGAAATTCTCAACAGGATTTGGGGGATTCATTGATATAATCGCGGGGTACTGTAGCCCAGTATATTTAGTAAATTTTTTAGCATTTTCGGGAGAGCAAATCCATTCTTTCACGCTATCTGAACCCTATGGGGACACTTGAATTCAATAAGTTGAATAGCCTAGTAATAACACTAAAACTGTCATGTGGGTTAAACCTTAGGCCTCGCTTCAGGTTCTCTTGCAAATTTTATATTTTAGTCCGTACATCAAGAGGAAATTTCAAAATACTACACGACGCGACGTACCAAGAATTATTTTGTATCAAAATGTTTCATTTTTCGAATTGCGGTTTTCTCTTAAAGCTGCAGTTTTACACTGGTTGAAAATAATTACTGAACTGATAATAAATGTAAAAATTCTGTGCGATGAAAGTGAAAAATTGTAATTACGAATGAGTTTAGGAGAACTCCTCAACTCTAAAATGATTCGAAATACGAAATCGTGGTGGCGCACCACACAGTTGCGATACGTGTAGTAGCGACAGTATTTGTCAGTATTTGGCGCCCTGGCAATCGGCAAGAAACTTTTTGTTAGCTGGGTTCATTAATTATTGTCTCCACTAGGTAATTATATAGAATTCAAGCGGTTTGGACCTCAGTTCAACGCTCTCGGTAGTAGATTATAGGCCTCTTGCTGAAGCCTAGTATTTCAACCACTGATCGCGTTAAAGTTTCCTTAGGTCCCATTCAGTGGGCCTCAAGGGATTTTTGCCTGAGCTTAGGTAATGCTGGACACTGGCATGATACATGCGAAAATGTTTGATCATACCTGTCGCATTTCCTGCACCCTGTCGTGGGTTTGTACCCCATTTTGTGCATGTAATAGTTCAGGTGATTGTGCCCTGTGAGCATCTGAACCACTGTCCTTATGTCTCTCTTGGGTAAGCACAGGAATTTCCTGGCTCCGTTTAATCTGTGCGTATTGGCCAGTATGGCTTTAGCCTGTCGGCAAACATTTGTTACTTTTTGCCAACTGGTCCGCTTTTTCGTTTCCCTTGCTCTCTGTATGTTCCAAATGCAGTTAATGTCACTCGACTGTCCGAGCGGATTGTAATCTGCCTACCAGCAGCGTTTTCTTCTATTAATCTCTCAGCACCGCGAAGAACGGCCAGAACTTTTGCATGAAAGACGGTGGCATTCCGCGCAAGTGGGCTCCTTATTCACCTCTTTACCCTCCCACTCCTTTAGAGACATCTGTGTACCAGATTAACTCATTTTAGGCCCCCAACTCCATCTATTTGCTCTTGCCAGGCAGCCTATCACGCGAGCTGCCTTGGCAGTTATCGCAACGTGTAGGGGTTCTTCACACCGCATGTATATTATCGCTCCCATCACGCTTCTAAACACTAGCGTTTCTAACCGACGCAGCCTGTCCTGCATCGTTATAAGTTCCACCCGTAGCCACCAGACCACGGCTGCATATAGGAGCCTCAGTTGAGGGACAACGGAGTATAGCGATTCAAGCATTTTAGGCCCTAGACCGCACGTCAAACCAAAGTATCTTCTCCACGTCCAAAATGTAATGACGAACTTCCTGGATTGAGTCTCAAGATGCTTCGGTCAGTTCAGTTCGTTATCGAGGATTACCACTAGATATTTAACTGAATTTGAGACCGTCAGCCTCTCACTACGGATTGTCGTAGCGTCAACTTTCGATACTTTGTTCTCTCTCGTGAAAATGACCAGGCTGGTCTTTTCCAGATTTACCGAGAGCGCTGAGCTGTCCCACCAGAACTTTACGATGCGCAGAGCCGACCTTGTAAGATTCATCAACGTTCCCAGATAACCCCCCTGACTAGGGTTACAAAGTTATCTGTGTATCTTTGGGTATTTTTTATAGAAATATCTTATATCTTAGAAGGTATCTTAGGAAGGTATCTTATGTCTTAGAAAGTATATATAATCTTAAAAGGTATCCCTTCATTATTTAGCCTACAAAGGAGGCCGTCAACTACAATACACAACAGAAGGGGTGCCAGGACACCCCCTGTGGGCATCTCCGTGGCGCTATTTCCCTGACAAGGCCTTCGCCCGATCTGGCTTCGAGTCGCCTCCGGCGAAGCATGCTTCCTATCACGCTTACGAGCTGGTCTGGCACGTCACACCTTCAAGCCTATCGACATATGACTTCTGGAGGGGTACTTCTGAAGACACCCTTAATGTTCAAGAAGGTGCCCACAGCATATCCTCCCTCTTTCAGCTGCTGCTCTAATTTTGCCACGGCAGCATGAAGCGCAGGTTCTAAAGAGTAGACTGCCAAAAAGGCGTGCTACTCTCTGTGCAGCGGGGAGGCCAGAATCACCTTATCCCTCCTATATCTCTCAAACAACTTCTCTAGCGTCTTCAGAATAAAGGACGTTGAACTGATCGGCCGGAAATCCTTAACATCAGTATAGCCCTCCTTCCCGGGTTCGGAAATGAGGGCTAATCTGCCGTCCTAAAATCTGCACGTGTTTTATGGCAATGTTTGCCCTAAAAGAACATAGTATTACGCTTTGTGAAGTAAATAATTTCATAATTAAAGAAGTTTCTGTTCCAAGTATCCATCTTAAAATAATTCAATTTCGAAGACTTACAATTTCAAAGTAAAAATGTGTAAACTCGATATTCTGATATTTTTGTATTATGTTGACAAATTCACTGCCTTGAATATGATCTAAATAGGCAGAAATTAAATAACTTTCATAGTGACATTAGGTATATTTTAGTTTAGTACATAAAATACGCCAATTGTTAGAAAATAAAAATCATAACGATGAATGATTATTAAAGATATTAATTACGAATAATGATTTACCTCGCATTTTATTCATATCAAAGATTAAAGTCTTATTCTCATAATTTTGTTCACCATAGTGAAAAACCATCTTGCTGCCGTTTCGGGAACCCGTGTTCGATTTCAGCCAGATTCTTCCATGACCAGATTTTTGCAGTCTCAGCTCTTACAATATGATATGATGCCTAATCATATGTTTGAAAATATGTTTTTCTTTTTTAATCCATCCTATTGGTATAACTCCGGATGGATTTCGCCTGACGGCTACCCTGGATTTGTTCCAAGTATCCCCGGTGATTTGTTCGGATGCAGCTTTTAATGGCCATCCCGACACTGCGAGATGCTATTCACAGTACCGGTTGCGGTCCTATGTATTCACACGCTGCGCCGCATTTTCGTTGCCCTTGATCCCTACGTGACCAGGGACCCACATCAGAGCCACATTGTTTCTTTCTGCAAGTTGGTTTAATGCTTTGTTGCATTCTAAAACCATTTCTGACGTTATATCTGGTTTCTCTATTGCAGTGAGTGTCGCTTGGATGGCCAGGTCCTCCGCTGAAAGACAGTGGCATGTTGCCCGAATGGGATCCCTATCCCATCTATTTGCTCTTCCCAGGCGCCCCATTGCATGTGCTGCCTAAATGCTAGCGTTTGTAATCTTCGAAGCCTGTCCTGCATTGTTTTCAGTTCCACCTGTGGCCACCAGACCACGGTCGCACGTAGGAGCCTTGGTTTCAGGACAGCAGGGTGAAAGCATGCAAGCATTTCAGGCCCTAGACCCCACGTCAACCCAAAGGCTCTCCTGCTCATATAAAAAGTCATGACGAGTTTCCTGCATTGGGTCTCCAGGTGCCTTGCCCAGTTCAACTTGCTATCTAAGAATACTCCCAGATATTTAACTGGCTCTTCAAACGTCAGTTTCCCACCACAAAATACAGGAGCATCAACTTTCGGCATTTTATAGTTTTTCGTGTAAATGACTAGTTTAGTCTTTTTCGGATTTGCCAAGGGCCCTGAGCTATCGCAACAGAGCTCTACGATGCGCAGCGCTGACCTCGTAAGATCCATTAGCATTTCCAGATGAGCTCTCCTGACTAGTATTACAAACTCATCCGTATAGCCCTGAGTATAATACCCTTCTTCATTAGCCTTCGAAGGAGGCCGTCCACTACAATACACTACAGGAAGGGTGACAGTACGCCCCCCTGTGGAAAACCCCGTGGAACCATTCCCCTTACAGGGCCTTCACCCCATCTAGTTTCATGTCTGCTCCGGTGTAGCGTGCTTCCTATACAGCGTACTAGCCGGTCCGGCATGCGACATCTCAAAGCCTCTCGACAGATGACGTCTGAAGGAGTATTGCTGTAAGCACCCTCTATATCAAAGAAAGTGCCCACAGTATACCTCTTTTGTTCCAACAGCAGCTCCAATTTCACCACAACAGCATAAAGCGCAGTTTCTACCGAGCAGCCTGCCTGAAAAACATGCTGCCCTCTGTGCAGTGGGGAGGCCGAAAGCACCTCATCCCTAATGTATCTCTTGAGCAGCTTCTCCAATGTCTTCATAATAAAAGACGTTAGGGTGATTGGTCGGCAATATTTTGCATCAGTATAGCCCTCCCTCCCAAGTTTGAGAATGAAGGCCACTCTGCCATTCTTCCATGCCGATGGCACTTGTGAAACGGTTCTTTAAATTCTTGGTCATAATAATAAAGAAAATTACTGATTTATTTGTTTCAGATGATGCTGACTGGAGACATCGTGCGCGCAGTGGACATGCCTTTTTTAGACACTCTGTTTATTGTTAAATATTACCTAGACTAAATAATAATTTTATGTAAAAGAATTGTTTTTGTAAATCTTGAGACAGCATAAATAAACTTTGAAATTTTATTCAATTCTATGGAGTAGTTGTTAAGGAAAAAATTCTTGAAAATCACCTTTTTTTGGCGAGATAGTAGAGTGACTTCTTAATTGAATCTCTCCCTCTGTCATTGATGTTTGTGCTTTCCCACACTATGTGGTGAGAGTTTGCATCACAGCCCAACAGAAGAGGAATCTTGTTGTCTTGACAGTGTCGAACTAGAGCCCTAACCTCTCTTGGAGGCGGGGGTACCTCGGCATCGCCAGGGAAATAAGTCGAGGCAATGAACACCTCTAGGCTTTCTCCGCCAGCGCCCCAGAGTTTCACCTTGATAACGGTCTCTGGAGCAGAATTTAGGCATCAAGATTGCATTCATACCCTTGACGGCTATGTATTCCCTTGGCGTTTTTTTCGCGCGACCCTTTATATATGGAGCCACATCCTGACAAACCACTAATTCTTTCCCTGTATAACCAGGGTTCTTGTATTAGGGCGAGCTCTGTCTGCACCACAGACATGTGTCTGGCTAGAACCGGCGAAGCGCCTTTGCTGTGGTGAAAATTAACCTACATCATGGAGATTACCGTCTCAGCTATTGAAAGGCTAATTCGTTGCACCTCCGGACGCTTTTGGTCCCCCTGCTCCGATTGAGGATTCAAGAAGACCAACGACCAGAATCCAGACTCTCTCCTTCGGCCTGGATCTCTGCCTGTCGAAATATACCTTCCACGAATTAGTTCTTAAAGATGGGTTCTGAAAGTTTAGGCGCCCCAGAACGGTTGTCGGACTCTCAAGGGTATCGGGAATTAGTACGGTCGTACGCGGTACCTTTGCAAACACTCCGCCACCTTGACTTCTGAGTTTAGACAATCTGTGAGCCTAGATGTTGGAGGTTTTCACACTATCCAGTCTCGCGACCAGATGTCCGCGACCTTTACTAAAATGGCCCCCGATCTGATGAAAATGCCATTGAATCTGGGGGCGCACCCCTTGTGGGGTAATCCCTCAAGAGATTTCATCCCTTAGCCTGTTCAACTCCTTGAGAGTTAGACAGTTCTCAGGATAACCCGACGCAACAACAACTCTCCTCAGGGCGTTGTTAGTCATCTGCGTGAAAGTAAGGCCTTGTATTTCTAGAGCCTTCTGCTGTTCCAACTCCTTGTTTGGGGGAGTTTTTCTCTGTAGCTCTTCTTCCTCTTGCCTATGGGATAAGCCTGAGAAGTTGCTCTAGGTAAAATTCGCCAGAAACTGCCTCAGTCTTAGCTGCTGCTTGCGAGACTTGCACTGCGGTCTCTCTTTTTTTGTGCTCTACTACGATGTCTCTGCTTTACGGATAGTTCCGTTAGCTCACTTCTACGGCTTCAAAAACAATGTCTCCACGATTATCAATAGTTCGCACCGCCTCTGGTGAAGTGCCCTCTAATGAGCCTCGCTTTTTTAGCGGTGCCATTTAGCTCTCGACACGGCGATCATATCGCAGCTTGGAAGCATGTAAACTGGCGCTTCACATAAGCGTTCGAATCCTCTAAAATGTTTGTGCCCCTTTTTAGACACTGACGGACTTCTTCGAGTAAAACTTCGCCTAGAAAATGCTATTATTGCCTACGATGACAAGCACCCAATCATTTTACCATAAACTGGAGTCAAGGATTTGCTAATAGAGCAAGCTCATCAGGGTACCTTGCACGGGGACCCCCAAAAGAGTTTACATGTCCCCAGGCAAAATTATTGGATTCTGAAAGCACGTTATGCCGCTCAAAGTACTGTAAATGGATACATTCCTTGTTTTCGCGCAAAGGCCAAAGTCCCTTCTCAAATGATGGGTGAACACTCTTCTAATAGGGTTACTAGATCTCGACTTTTGAACACACTGGTCTCGATTACGCAGCTCCAATGTTAGTTAAATTGGGTATAGGTATAGGTATAGGTTACAAAGCACATAAAGCATATACATGTATAGTTCTGTTGGTATGCCTTGCCACTTGAGCCGTGCATTTAAAGCTGGCCATTTTTAGCATGCTGATCAAGAATTGACAAAAACATTTAAAAACCTAAGAAAGGACGAAATGCTACGAAATGTTTTCACATAAGAAAATAGAAACTGGTATTTAAACCCTGCTGCTGCCCCTCATTTTGGAGGTCCATGGGAAGCAGGTGTTAGAAGTGTAAAACATCACCTGCGTCGTATAATTGGTGATCATTAACTCACTGAAGAAGAGTTAGTAACACTCCTTTGCCAAATAGAGGCGAGCCTTAATTCTAGACCCTTGTCAGCTGCATCAGATGATCTGGATAATTTGTCATATTTGACTTCAAATCATTTTCTTATAGGTTGACCTTTGTTAACGGTAACAGAACAATCAGTTCTTGATTTGACTGAAAATAGTCTATCTAGATGGCAGTTGGTCCAAAGCTTCAATGAGATTCTCTGGCGAAGGTGGTCTCTAGAATGCAATCAGGGCTTGCAAAGTCGGTATATATGTCAAAAATCCAGTCCAAACATTCGCGTAGGAAATTTAGTTCTTTGACGAGAAAAGTATAATCCTCCTTGTAAATGGAATTTGGTTCGCGTTACTGCATGTCATCCTGTTAGAGATAATTTGGTACGATCGATTACTGTCAAGACATCTAAAGGTACTTATGATCGACCTATTGTGAAAGTGTGTCTCCTACCCATACATAAAAATAAGGAATTATGAGAGTTGAAATTAATTTGCCACGGCGGGCGGCAGAGCCGTCTTATATTTACGCATAGATATTCACAAACGTCTAGACACATTATAATAATTAATTTTAAAAACATAGATATAAGACTTTACTCGTAAAATATTCACCTTCACAATCAAAATTTTGTACAAATTTTTGGGTTCTAAATTAATTATTTGATGAAATTTTTGTCACTATACTCCCAGTTTATAAACGACATCATTTTCTGTCTATCATTAGGTCAATTTCGTTTCAATCCTTCGAAACGAGGCGGGCCGTATGTTCACACATGCTTTAAATAATGAATAAGTACTCAGATGAAATTACTAATTGATACGAGTGTGTGTGTGGCGTATGCCTTCTTTTCAACTTTATCGATCGTCGGAAAGGGGCGACTTCTCAATGCTAGATAAAAGAGCGAGAGAAACGAGCGGCACGCGTACACGATAAGAATTTCTGCGAACTCTTATAATTTCGAAAATATTAAATTAAGCAAAGTGTGTGCAAGTAGAATAATTGACAATCAATAAACGATAATTCATTTATGTTAAATAGAAGCAGTTTTCCCTGAATTAATAAACCAGATCTTCACTCTGATCCTTACATAGCAACAATCAATCTTTCATGCGATTTAAAAATTATTTCTTGAAGAATTAAACAACCACCGACTCACTGCGTTCCTAGAGCTGTTGGCCTCGTGTGCTTTCGGAATGTGGTGATGTGCGGAGCAAGGGAGCTTCGCTCACACTAAATGCTCAGTCATTCGTAAACAAAATTAGCGTAGAGACAAAGCGGGCAGTGCACGGGTACTCACGCGCGGATATTGCGTAATAAAAGGAAATGGATCACATGAAACTGACTGTTTACTTTTGGAGGCCTCCGATTGAGAGGACCAAGCCATTGAAATGAAAATTGGTTAAAATCCTTTATTTAAATCAGATTCTTATGTATTATTACGTAGATTCAAATCCCTCGCTATTTTAAAATTAATTAAAATAAGATTGACACATATTGAGATCAGAGTATTACTAACCAGAGTTTGTATTTCAAATGAAATAAAAATAAAATTAATTATTTGTACATATAATAAGTTCCATCTAACCGCTGCCTCTGTCTCACTGTGCCTCAGGGTTCAGCTTCCCCCACTATGGACAGGACCGTATACCTTAGAAATGGAACTTGAAAGTAGATTTCTAAATTCGATAAGGTAAAGTAATACTGACTGTCGGTAAATTAGCACGGAACGGCACTATGTTCGGTCGATAAGTGGCGTTGTAGTGGTATAGCTATACTACTGTGATTCGAACATTTAGTGCCAGGGAGGGTTTTCAGTTGAGCTTGTTTTGTAAAAAATCTATAAATGGGGTCGTCTTAAATTTTTACTTGTACGACATTTTTACTTTCGTATGTGCAAAAAAAATCACATAAAGCTTACACAATTTGCCCAACGCCAAAAAAGTAAATGTAATTTTACAACATAAAAACTACAGCCTGCCTGACTTTAAATGGATTCGGGTTAGGCATACATATTATTAATACAGTTTTATCTCTTTAACTCGCAGGTTGTATCCCTCCAAGTATCTTGCTATTGGTTATCATCAATATTAGATGTAAACAGGCGGAAACTGCAGTCCTCCTGTGTGTCAGCATCATAGTATGTGGCGCAATTTTTGTTGGACATCTTTGTAATCACAATGATTTAGCACCAAATTATGCTGGAATCTTAATGGGAATCACAAATACTCCTGGTACCATTTCAGCTTTTATTCTTCCGGCATTGGTCGGAGCTTTAGTGCGTGAACAGGTGAACAATAACTTATTTATAAATTGAAATTTCCCTACGATCCTGTTTTACATTGAATAAATGGTTTCAGCATAGTTATGAAAAGTGGGAATACGTATTTTGGATCAACATAGCCGCCCAGCTTTTAGCGTTTCTGATTTTCATTATATTCGGATCTGCGAAAATACAGGACTGGAATTACCCTGACGACCGGCGACCAGGCGATTCTCAAGCAGTCACGTCTAAAGCTATAGCATCTAGACAAGAATAGAGATTTTTCAGTTAAATTTAAATTTAATCTACGAAAATTGAATTTAATAAAACTTTTTAAATATTAATACAAATTGAAGTAAGAATTACCATTTATACTCTAACGTGCACACTTTGAGTAGTTCAATTAATATAAAATATAGTTGAAATTAAAAAAGAAAATCGCGCTGAGATGCTTTTCGTCCTAACACTTCGCGCTCGGTTTAGTTTACAATGTATTGCATATAAAGCAAAAGAATGAGCATGAATGCTGGAAAACTACAAACTCCTCTTGGACTTTTTTTCCGTGGGACAATTACTTTTTATTTTATTCGCAGAAAAACGCTATTTAAAAAACTACATAACCAGACAGACACACGCAGTGACGAGAAACTACTTAGAGTGAATCGCGGCGAATTAAAATTTTTGAATTTGCGCGAATCTTGCTTTTTGATTCGTTGAAACGAATTGAGTCAGCGCGAAATGGATGAGTGTCAATTCTCCTTGATTCGTAGTCAATGACATTAAAAAAATATATATATATATATATAAAAATTGCATGCCTCGACACGTGAACCAGCGATCCCAAGTATATAAGTCCAGAGGGTGACCACTGAGCTACGAGACTAATTGATATATACTTACAACGGATCTTCTATGGACAGCGCGTTAGTTATACCCTACGAATTCGATGGAATAGGCTAGTTTTGAACTGTGTTTGCGATGACGAATTTAGGCGAACTGGAGCTTCACTTAAAATTTTGCTAAGTAAAATTAATTTACTCACACTGAAATTAATTCGTGCTGACACATTCAAATGAATTTGGTTCCCCAAAAATTTTTCGCTGAATTCGTATGAATACGATATTTGAAGATTATATTCCAGATGACTGAAAAAAGGCGATTATCGTCCCAAGATACAAAAGAAAGGTAGATGAAAGCAACTGCAATAATTACAGAGGTATCAGCCTATTAAGTACCGTAAATAAAGCATATTCAAAAATACTTATTCATAGGTAATGAAAATAACAGCAGAAATGATACGGAATGTACGGTGTCAATGGATAGCTCGTACAAGCAATAAAAACAATATATGCAGGTGGCAAAGCGAGTGTAAGGGTAAATGGGGAACTAAGAGACTGGTTCGATATTGTGCAAGGTGTGAGGCAAGAATGCGTTATGTCCTCATGGCTATTTATATTATTCAGGGACAAGTGTCTTAGAATGGTTTTCTACGTCGAAAAATGTGTGGATCTCGGGACAGTGAGAGTACGTGTGTTAGCGTTCGTAGATGATGAGCTTGTTATGGCTGAGTCAGTCGAAGACTTGAAAAGAATGTTGAGCAAACTTAATACACGAATGAAAAACATGGGCTTCAAAATAATGTGAATAAAACAAAAATAATGGTGTTTAAAGAAAAAGGCGGGAAAACAATACGCAACATTGTTCTAGACGATAAGAGAATAGAACACGATGATAAGTACGTATATCTTGGTAGCGTATTCACTATGGGCAGGATGATAGATGGAGAGTTAGATAGGAGTATAAACGAGGATGAGAAAGTTATCAGTAGAGCAGGATCCATTATTGGAAGTAAAAATATAACACGTAGAGCCAAAAGAACAATATCTAATTTCATATTTTCAGCCACTGTGCTGTACGGTAGCGAGACTTGGACCTACCAAGAAACGGATCAGGGTAAAATTAACGCAATTAACATAAAATTTCTGCGCAATATGTGCGGTGAAACGTCAATGGACAAAGTCAGTAATGAGAGAATCCTCGAAGAATGCGGTGTAGAGAAGATACCGGTTGACGTATATGAAAGAAATTCGTTGAAATGGTATGGACATCTCGAGAGAATGAAAAATAAACAACTGCCAAGACAAGAATATCAAGGTAAAGTAAATGGCAACGTATCCAGAGGCAGCTCGACAAAAGAATAGTTAGAATGTGTGAATGGGACCCTAATTCGACAAATAGTTCATAAGAAATTCAAATCTTTAATCGGCTCTCCTGAAAACTTGGTAAAACAGACCTAGAGCGGTACAGTGACTTAACGCGCGTGGAGCGGTACAGTGACTCAACGCGACAAGGAGCGGTAAAGCGCCGAAACGTGACGTGGAGCAGTATGGAATGGAGGCGTCGATATGCACATTATCCGATACAATATAATGAACTTAAAACCTTATCTTCTAACAATATCTACTATAAATTGAGATACTTCTCGCCAAAGCTTTGCCGGCATCCTCTTACTTCTCAAACTACCTGCTACACTATTGTACAACCGGATTCCATTACAGAAAATACGTTCTTGGCCTGCCGTTGTACGACTAAATGCTACTTGTATATTTTCCTTACTCTTCGTATTGTGATTATGCTTCTCAATTACTTTCTTCATTCTCTTGCCTACAGGCTCGTCGAGAGCAAACCCAGGGCCCGGGGAGGGGGGTAGGGGTAATTTTGATATCTAACAGTACCGGAAAATCTGGGCCCCTCGAAAAATCCGAGCCCGGGGAGAATCTCCCCTCTCGTCAGGCCTGCTTGTCTATAAATGTTGGTGGTAACCCATTTTCTGCTTTATGTATAAAAATGCAAACATTTATTTCTATTTTCTACCTTACCGACATAAAATGTAACGCACTTACAATGTCATCTACAGCTGTGCACCTATTACAATGTAGTATTGATCTCACTGCTCGATTTTGACATTTTTGTAGCTCCTCTACAGATGTTTTATTGGCGTTGGACATAACCGTCGAACAGCATTGAAAATGGGGTGCTATAATGCTCTTATAAATGATTATTCGTGTGTATTGAGATAGGGAATACGACCATTTTTTCAGGAAGTAAATTCTTTTGCTGAACTTCTTAATTAGATATTATATGTGTTCAGTCATAACTCCCGAAAAAGATAAGTTCTAAAAAAAAGTCTTCCGTTCGCGCAAGGTCGGTATATGTCAAAATATGGATGAATATAATAAATTTTTTATCGCCAAAGACTCAACAATGTTGATTCCTGATCCGCACAAGCGATAAAAAATGCATATTGTATCGACATATTTACCTGCTTAGTATAGACCCAATTAAAAAGTTCCCTGTGTTTGCACGTTCATGTTAAAGTGACATTGAGTCTATACTAAACAGGTATATATGTGGAACCAATATGCTTTTTTTACGTCTCATTCATGTCAGAAATAACTATTTTGGAGCCTTTGGCGATAAGAAATCTACTATTCTTTCCTATTTTGTAATATAATGTCCTTGCGCGAACTGAAGACATTTTTTTTACTCATCTTTTTCGGGAGTTATTTTTGCACCTATCAGAAGCAATTATTTTCAAAACAATCTTACTAATCACATCGACAATATCATTCATTTGCAACATATGAATGAGTGGTCTTAAAATCGAGCCCTGCGGCACACCATTTTGGACATTGAAACTAGAAGATTTCATAATTGCCCATTTAGTATACTGTTTCCTATCTTTTGAATAGCCTTTAAACAATTTCAAACCAGCACCTATTCTTCCATAACCCTTTAATTTCTTTAACAAGATGTTTCTATTTACCGTTTCAAGAGCTCTCTTGAGATCTAGCAAGACCAATAATTCTACATTCCCTCTATAATTTCTTTTGTCCAAGCAGTTAATAAGTCTCGTAGCATCGCTTCACATGAATAATTTCTCCTGAATTCAGATTTGTGTTCTCGTAAATAAGTTGTGGCTCTCAAAATATTCTTCTACCTTATTCTTAACTACCAATTCTAAGACTTTTTCATAAGGTTGTAATATACGAATTGGTCTGAATTCCTCACCTTTATTTGAATTGGTAACTTTTGGTATCGGTATACCTGTTCATTCTTTCCAATTGCACGAAAATTTGCCTTTCTTTAATGGCTGATTATTAATATCTACAAATTTATTACCTGATACCTTTAAAATTTTTATTAATATAGATGTATTTATTCTATTCACATCCCCCTTTCTTACCTTCCATCTTACTTATTATTTGACTGAGATCCGCCATGTTTATTTTTTAAAGTCATTCATCTAATAATTTTTCAAATTTAAGTTAACAGAATCACTTATGTTATTGTTACGTATTGATTCAATAATTTATTGAGCACTGTCTATGTAGTATTTATTTAATTTTTCGGCAATTTCTTGCTCATTTTTGTCTTCAGCATCTTTAAATGTCACCTTATCTATACTAGTTTTAGACTGTCCTTTTACAAGCTCTTTGATTATTTTTCACATTCCTCTCTGGTTATTTTTGTTTTCTGCTAATCTATTTTCATTATATTTCCTTTTTGTTTTTTTCATTAATGCAACTACATGATTTCTACAGCTTCTATATATAATTCACGCAATCTTCTACACTTTTTTATTGTTCAGCATGCAAATATAACTTATTTCTTTTTTTATTTCATCGTATATATTACTTTAAACGATTTCTTTCTAGCTAACTTTTCTTTAATATCCTTCAATACATAATGTGCTCATGTATCTAAATCTTTTGCTATTATTTCTACAAATATGTCTAAACTTGTATTTAAACTTTAATCTGCAGAAACATTTTACATACCACTATTCTCTAATGTATTTAACTGTGTTAAGTACAACTCATCGTTGAAATTACTGAAATCTATATACGTAATTTTTCTACTATTTTTGGAATTCAACTTCTATCACTATATACTTTTATTTGAATTATAGAGTGATTGCTAATCGTTGGTGTATGCAATATATCAAATACCTGCCTGGATTCAGAAAAAACTAAATCAATACATGTTTTAGATAATCCGTGACCCTGTTATATCCTTGAACATATTGTTGTAGTCCATAAGAGTGCACCATATGAATTAACTGCTAAAAATTTCGGACAAATTTCGGACAAATCCCGGATTCGAAAATTTGTCCGAAATCGTCCGAAAAGTGATCCGGTTTTTGTCCTCCGGGTTCTATCCGATCGTGTCCGAAATTTTTCTGGCCGAAGGAGCACGGAAATAAATCCGAATATCATCTGGTAGAATGCGAATGTTGTACGGTCTGACGGATGCGATCAGCCCGGCTTCGGTCCAATTAAGTTCGTTCTCTGCTAAAAATTGTGGACAAATTGAGGATTCCGAAATTTGTCCGGTATTTTCCAGGACGTCATCCGGTTTTTGTTATCCGTATTCTATCCGGTTGTATTTGAAAATTGCCCGGATGAAGTAGCCATAAAAGAAAATGAATCTGAGTATTGTCCGTTTGAATCCGAAAATTGTACGATCAGACGGATTCGATTAATCCGGGTTGTATGCGATCATGTCCGTTTTTTATGTGATCTGACATGCCGCATAAATTTCATATAACAGGGTTATGTAAGCAGTTTACATACGAGAAACGCATTCTTGATTTATTTGACGCACACGGACCTATTTCTATAGCTTAACATAACACTACTACATATAACGCACTGCACTAACGCAGAATATCGCACGCTGAGTGAATCTGTCGAAACAGTCCTTATATACTAATCAAGAAAATGTTTAGCGCTTGTGAGAAACGACAAGTGCCGAGCCGAAAATTGTTGGTGCGCCGAGTCATATTTAATATTTTAATTTCGGAATCCGAAACGTATCCGAAATTTTTAGCAGGGTTATGTATACTATCTGGCGGATGCGATTATTCCAAATTATGTCCTATCAAGTTCGTCCTTCGTACGGTCTGCCGGATGCTATAAATCTGGATTGTGTCCGCTCGAGTCCGTGTTTTGTACGGTGTGAAGAATGCGATCAATCCGGATTGCGTCCGGTCATGTCCGTATTTTGTACGGTTCGTCGGATGTGATGAATCCAGATTGTGTCCGGTAATGTCCGTGTATTGTATGATCTGGCAGATGCGATTAGTTCGATGTGTCCAGTCGTGTCCGGCCATGTCCATGTTTTGTAAGGTAATTTGGTCTTCTGCGATTAATCCGGTTAAGTCCGAAATTTGCATGATTTGAGGAATACGATTAATCCGGATCTCATCTGGTTGATTCCAAAATTTGTGTGGATTTAGGAATGCGATTAATCTGCATCTCACCCGGTGAAGTAAGATATTTGTCCTTCCTGACGAATGTGATTAACTTGGATCTTATCCGCTTTTGTCCAATATTTGTCTAGTTATTCGCAAACGTAATACATTCTATTATCATCCGGTACAGGAAACTGAACTAAAAAAATGAAATTCGATACAGTTATAGAGTATTTAATTATGAATGAGCAAAAACAGGATGTTGAAAAGCTGTACGAGAAATCATTTTTGATTATATTTTCAATGTAGCTTTAGAAAAGAAATGAGAACACTTTTGAACGCCACTGATCGTCTTTAATTCCATCATCATTCCCATCAACTGCTTTTTTTCCAAGAGAGCAGTAGATCACTTTGATAAACAGATTCATTCTCTATCGGAACCATATAATTATCAACATCGTTGTTGTAACTTGCGATACTGGACATTCTGCATGTACCGAGTGCAACACAAGAAGACGAAAATAATGTCATATTGCTTTTGCAAATTAGTGACAAATGCGTCGTCATTAATGAAGATAATGATGTGTATCTCTCAGCACTACCAAATACAGTTGAAATTCAATCATTCTTAATATGATAAGAGAGCTAAAACTGCAAACTGTGAATACTTCCATCGGCTCAGCTTAAAAATATTTGGAATAGTAAAGAAAAATGGACAAAAATTTATTTTTCTATTGCATTTCTCTACTGGATTTACATCAACACTACTAAAGAGTTGGAATTCAATAAATCTTGACATTAAAAGGCTGCTAACATGCCAAACTGTAAATCTGTCTATTCGCTCAACCAAAAAATATCTTGAATAATACAAAAAATAGAAAAAAATATATTTTGTTACAGTATTTTTCTCAACACTACCACAGTTGAAATTCAATAACTGTATGTAATGAAAGATAACTATAACGTCAAAACTGTATATAATTCGTTCCGTTTAACTAAAAACTATCTCGAAAGTTGAACAACAACGGAAAAAGATGTACATATTTCTCTGCAGTGTATAGAATTTTTATATGCAATATCTTACTGTGATAATTAAACAATCAGAAAACATTGATCAAAGTCTATTTTTTCATATGTCTTAGCTAAGTAGCTTTCTATTTTAGACTTTTTATCGAATATTTTGCAATAAAGAATGTTTTTCAACCACAAAAACAAGCAGTACCGGAGAAATGTATACTTTATCTAAAACTTGATTACGTTGAGTTTAACTTGCGATCATATTGTGAATTTAACTGAATGATGATCGGTTTTCACTTTAATTTCACCTAATGACAACTTACACTTGCGAACTAATATCGGATAGAATTGGACTATTTCCAGAGACGATGTTTTTTACCGGACGAATTTCAGATTTGAGCGGACGATTTTCCATTTTCACTACGATTTCAACGAAGAACAACTCAAACCTGCGGAATGATTTCTGATAGAATCGGAATATTTTTGGAGTCGATGTCTTTGACCGGACTAATTTCAAGTTTAAGCGAACGATTTTCCGTTTTCACTTTAACTTCACTGACTGACCGGACAGATTTCGGATTTAATCAAAAGATTTTCCATTTTCAGTTTAATTTCACCGAATGACAACTTAAACCTGCGTATAGATATTATGTAGAATCGGACTGCTTCCGGAGTCGATGTTTTTGACCGGACAGATTTCAGATTTATGCGGACGATTTTCCGTTTTCAATTTAATTTCGCCAAATGACAACTTTAACCGACGGATTAATTTCCGATAGAATCGGAATATTTTAGGAGTCGATGTTTTTGACGGGATGGATTTCGGATTTAAGCGGACGATTTTCCGGTTTTACACAAACAAAAATAATTTCAGGTACTGAGTTCCGGACTCATTTCGGATCAAGTGGGACTCTTTGGGGAGTGTAAATTTACGTTCGGATAAATTTCGGATTAGAACGGAATATTTTCCATTTTTAGTTCAACGAAAATCATTTCAAGTTTTGAATCGCAGACTAATTTCGGAACAAATCGGACTCTTTTCTGCGTAGAAATTTATGATCTGGACAGATTCCGGACATAACCAGACAAATTTCTGACTGTTTTCGTACAGTTTTCGAATCAGATCGGACATATTTTGTGGAAAAAATCGTGAATCGGATTGATTTCGGATAACCTTGGACCAATTTCGGAATCAAAATTTTTTAGCAGGGTTATATCATGCCCGGAAATTGTATTGTTACTAACCTCCATACAGAAATCGCACATTTTCAACACTTGGTTATATTCCGTTAATTTATCGCATTTATCTACTAGTATTCGTATAAACTCTGCATCGCTGGTACTAAGCGAATCATAAACTACTCCAATAATTTCACAATCTTCTTATTTGTATATTCTAATTAGAGATAGCCACATAATGTTCTTACTTCTCATATTCTATACTTTCAATCACTTCAAATCTTACCCCATTTTTTATGTAAATTGTATGGAGTATTACATCTAATTTGTACCCATTTATTTGTAATTCCAATTTATTTGTAATTTATTTGTGAGGTTTAGTTTTCAAGAGATTGAACGGTGTTTATTAGGTCGCATTCATACATAAAACGGTGTTTATCGGGTCGGCGAGAAAATGAGATTTTGTTTAATGAGATTAATAGAGGGCAGTCTCCTGAGATGTTTACTACCTTCTTTTTGTTTTTAACCTTTTAGTAAATGCGTGGGAGGAAAAGTAGGTAAAGCGGTGCTTATCAGGTCGTCAAATTAAAAGCTTCAAAATCGCATGTAAAAGAAAATGTAGAACTGTGCAAATTATTTAGCATGAAGAACACAAGAACGCCAATCTAATCAAAGTTTCCAAAAGTTAGAAAAAACAAAATAAACAAAGGTTCAGAGAGATATAATTTTTTTATAGATTTGACGGTGTTTATTAGGTCGCATTCATACATTAAACGGTGTTTATCGAGTCGGCGAGATAATGAGTTTAATTATATTAATAGAGGACAGTCTCCTGAGACGTTTACTACCAATTTTTTAGTTTTTAACCTTCCAGTAAATGCGTGGGACGAAAATTACATAAACCGGTGTTTATCAGGTCGTCAAATTAGAAGCTTCAAAACGACACGTAAAAGAAAATGTGGAACAGTGAAACTTATTTAGCATGAAGAACACAAGAACGCCAATCTAATCAACGTTTTCAAAAGTTGAAAAAACAATAATCAAAAACGCTTTTGAGAGATTAAATTTTTTCCATACATTTAACGATGTTTATTAGGTCGTATTCATACATCAAACGGTGTTTATCGAGTCAGCGAGATAATGAAATTATTTTAATGACATCAATAGAAGACAGTCTACTCAGACGTTTACTACCATTTTCTTAGTTTTTAACCTTCTAGTAAATGCGTGGTAGGAAAAATACAATAAACGGTGTTTATCAGGTCATAAAATTAGAAACTTTAGAACGACACGTAAAAGAATATGCAGAACAGTTCAACTTATTTAGCACGAAGAACACAATGACGCCAATCTAATTAACGTTTTCAAAAGCCACAGAAATAATAATAAACAAAGGTTTCGTAAGGTTGAATGTTTAAGAGATTTAGCGGTGTTTATTGGGTCGCATTCGTACATTAAACGGTGTTTATCAGGTAGGTGAGATAAAGAATATTGGTTTCATAGGATTGATAGAGGACAGTCTCCTGAGATGTTTCCTATCTTTTTTTTAGTTTCAAACCTTCTACTAAATGCGTGGGAGGAAAAATACATCAAACGGTGTTTATCAGGTCGCCAAATGAAAAGCTTCAAAGTTACATGTAAAAGAAAATATAGAACACTGAAACTTATTTAGCATGAATAAAACCAGAACCTCAATCTGATCAACGTTTTCGAAATTCGAAAAAATATTAATAAACAAAGGTATTATATTGTTTGCATCTTGAAGATATTTAACGGTGTTTATTGGGTCGCATTCATACATTAAATGGTGTTTATCAGATCAGCGAAATAATCAGATTTTATTTAATGGGATATATGGAAGACAGTCTGCTTAGACGTATACTACCATTTTTTTTTAGTTTTCAACCTTCTAGTAAATGCGTGGGAGGAAAAATACATAAAACGGTGTTTATCAGGTCGTCAAATAAGAAGCTTCAAAATGACACGTAAAAGAAAATGTAGAGCAGGGAAACTTATTTAACACGAAGAACACAAGAACGCCAGTCTAATCAACGTTTTA
>JAABKJ010000941.1:0-32143 GCA_011634705.1 Andricus grossulariae
AAGTAGACTCCAACATTTTCTATTTTCTTTCCGATTTTCAGGTTACACCGTTACAAAAAATCAAACTTTAGTATTTTGGATTTTGTTTGTTTCCCAAAAATTTACGTAAATTGGGGTAATCAACTTGAAATCCGATTTAATTTGAGTTAATCGCAGTAATCCACTTGTAATCCAGAATATTCGGAGAAATTACTGTAATCCAAGCAATTCACTTGTAATTCGGAATAATCAACCTGTAATCGGGTGTAATCCACTTGTAATCCAGAGTAATCCACTTGTAACCCTAGCTAATGTAAGTAAATTGGAGTAATACACTTGTAGTTCGCGTAATCCACCTGTAATTCGAATAATCCACTTATAATACAGTCATAATCGGGGGTTATCCAAATAATCCAGAGTAATCCACTAATAATCCAGTCAATTCGGAGAAATTCAGGTAATCCAAGTAATGTATTTGTAATTCAGTTCTAAACCTACTTGTAATATGGATTTATTCAAGTACATCGCAGTAATCAAGTTGTAATCAGAAGTAATTCACTTATAATCCAGAGCAATCTACTTGTAATCTAAAGTAGTCCACTTTCAATTCAGTTCAAATTAGGATTAATCCAGCGTAATCAACAGGTAATCTAAATAATTCAGTGTAATTTAAGTAATCCAACTAATCTACTTATAATTCAGTTCTAATCCGGGGTAATCCACTTCTAATCCAGGGTAATCCACTTGTTATCCAAATGATGCGGAGTAATTAATGTAATTCAAGTAATCCACTCGTAATCGAGTTTAATCGATATATAATTAACTTGCTATTTAGAGTAACTCAAATATTTTTCAACTATTTTGTTGCATTTTTTTTTTGCATTCAGTTTATTAACTGCAAATTCAACTATTGCATCTTTGGTTCAAAATTAATATTTTTTACTTGAAAATTTAACTACTTGGTTGAAAGTAGAACTACTCTGTTTATAAATTCACTTTTCTGATTGAAGATTCTTGATTTTAGTTAAAAATGGTAAGGTTGAAAATTTGCTTGAAGATTCGTTTTTATTTATTTTTTAATTACTCTTTTGAAATGTAAATTTAACTATTTCATTTATGGTGAAATTTTTTCTTTATTAGTTAAAAATTCATGTATTTTATTGAATTGTTTTTTGGTCCAAAATTAAGATTCTTCCTTAAAAATGCATCTTTCTGGTCGAAAATTAAACTATTTTGGTGAAAAATCTAACTTTTTTGTTGAAAATTCGTTTTTTGTTTGTTTGCTGAAACTTATCTTTTCAATTTAAAATATAACTATTATATTTTTGGTAGAAAAGTAAGGGGTTTAGTTAAGAATTCAACTGTTTAGTTGAAACTTAATCTTTTTTTATATAAAAATTCAACTACTTTGTTGAAAACTAATGTATTTTGTTCAAAATTTGTCTTTTTGGGTAGAAAATTAAGCTTCTTACTTGAAAATTCATCTTTTTGGTTCAAAATTAAACTATTTATTTTCAAATACATGTATTTTATTAAAGATATATATTTTTTGGTAGAAAATTAAACTGCTTGGTTAAGCATTAATGTTTTTGGTAGAAAAATCTAGTTTTTTTGTTTAAAAATTTATTTTTTCAATGAAAATTTAACCAGTTTGTTGAAAATTAGTTGTTTGTTTTTTTTTTTTGCTAGAAAGTCAAGTTCTAACTGAAAATTTAACTATTGCATTTTGGGAGGAAAAATCATGCCAAAAAAAATTTCGATTGATAAAATTCCCGAATATGAATAATGAAACAATCATTTTAATAATAAATAACTTATAGATAACATAAAAAATATTTTCAACAAATAAAATTATTCAATTAAATTTATATTTTTATTAAATTCGGTAATACCACAAGCTGTTGGAAATTTTTTAATTCGATAATATCATAAACTGTTGAAAATTTTCCAATTCGTGATTTTCTAATTTCGGGAATTTTTTATTTGGAGATTTTTCAGGCATACCGTAATATCTTCTGTTCGGTTTATGAATATCAAAATTTAAAAAAAGTATCCTATTTGTAAAAATATTAAAGAAAATGTTTGGTATTAACAGTTTTTGCTATTGAAGAAATTACAAAAATTTTGTTTGGAAAATTTGCAAAAAGCATGTTTTTTTGATTGTCACAATTTTTCAAAAAGAGTGGAATATGTCGAAACTGAAATTTTTGTTCAGCATGAATCAAGGAATGTTTTCGTGATTTTAGAATTTTGGATGGCAAACCTATAGCATATCTCTTTGATTCCAGCTAAGGAAATTTCAGGTTCGACATATTCAACTTTTTCACAAAAAGTGTGCATTTAACTCAATGCAAAAAAACATTTTTTTTCTTAAAATTTTCAAAAAATTCCCAATTGAATAAAATTTTTCTTTAAGTTTCTATATTTTGATTACTGTTCACTAGCAAAAACAGCACGAAGAACAAGTAGAAGAATTATTTTTAAATGATCAAAGAGAAAGTAGTGTGTAGGGGAGACAACTCTACAGTAGATAATGATCATACAATATAGATAATCATTCATTATAAGCACAAATATAAGTAAAATAAGCATGTATAATTTTAATATATTAACGCGTATTGTGTCTTAACTATTCATTATTTAACATACATTGGTATTTTAAATTATTGATTATTATCTACTAGTATGCCAGGACATCCACACATCACTACTTTACCACCGAGCAATTCACGCCTACCCCGAAAGGGAAACGGCTTAATGATATAATAATAGTATAATTAATTGAGTCTATTCATGGGAGAAGGGTAAACGTGGACATTTGTTAATATTAATTGTTTAAAAAATATGAATTGTTGTTAAATTACAAAATATGACAACAAGAAGTCATTAAAACTATATTTTCAGTTTATCTTGCGAAAAAATTAAGCCTATTCGTTCAGACATTTCAAACTGCGTATTTGTTTATGAACATTTTTAAATAATTGAAAAAGAGCAGCTATTTATAACCAATCGTAATCTCACATCATTTTTCTCATACTTTATGCAAGAACTATGCATTTCAAAAACTAATTACTGCAAATCACGAAAAAATGACACTTGTTAATTAATTTGTTTATAACATTATAATGAATTTTTGAAAAGTCATGAAAAAATGTAATTAGTTATTAACTAAAAAATGAGGTATTACACGTTATGCCTGGAAGGCTTACAGTTACCTTAAAAAAATGCAAAAAAATTAGTTGAAAAATGAACTGTCGAGCGATTTTGGTCTAAAAAAGTGTTTTTTTTTACACTGAGCATCGCCAAAGAAAATCAAATTAACAGAAAAGCTTCTAGCATAATTTAACTGTCTCGAGCAATTCTTGTGAAAAAATTTAATATAAAAAAGTTTCAAACAAACTTGTCGGCACACCATATTGCTCGTGCATGCATACAAAATTATAAATTCTTATAAAACAAAAACGCACTGAGGTGGAAATTTAATTACTGTCAGTGATTAGTTTACCTTCCTACCACTTCATATTCGCACAAAACAATTATGATTTGTAATCTAATAATTTCCATAACACGAAAAGGTTAAAAATAAAAAAATAACTTTTTTATGCAGACGGATAGTTATTTTGTATTTCGATTAATAAATAATACACAGTATACAGGTACAGTATACAGATGTTGAAGGCAAAGAAGAATCTTATAGTCTCAGGTATCGTCATAAATCGCATTCATCTCCTCTATTTCTGCCTATTTCTGTCTCAATACCCTCGATCATTAATACAATGCAGTCGTATTAAAATAAATCGATACGTAAATATACAAGGCAATGCTAATATGTTCACACATAGCATAGGTACATACATTAAAGGAAGTTAGCCAGAGTGATAAATTGACCCAATTTTTTGATTCACGCATGCCATACACGATAAGCTTTACATTCGATGCTGGATACATTAGAGGTACATTATACATGTACGAACGATATGAGTATTTATTTACAATTATTTACTGGTCCTCGATAGTCATAAGCAAACGCTCATTTGACCCTCCCCAAAATGTAATGCTCCAAACAACAGAGCTGCAATTAAAGCTTCCGGCACTCCTAGCCAAAAGAAAGCTAACCAATTTATTCTTTATCGATTTCTGCTTACTCAATTTCTTAAAAGTATTCCGTTGCTCTCAAATTAAATTCGTAATTCTGAATTTGAAATACATCATTTGATATATATATTTGAATAACATAATTCTGATCCACGTAGAGAGAGTAAATGTGTTTGTCAAACTTTTTTCTCTATTCACATGCAATCAAGCTTAATTTTTTTGAATAAACATGACAAGCGCAGAGAAGAATAAATTGTAAAATTAAATTAAATGATAGGATCTATGTACATGAAATTCTTACAATTTTTCATATCGCAGTCTACATCATGCCGTGCTCTAGTTATGGTTCTATCGTCCTGTGATCTAGATAAACAACTCTCTGTGTTGCACAAATTTACGGTAGCGTATCTTTCGCCATTTCAAATTATGTCAATTTATACGATGACATAATTTCGTGTTATTAATGAGATTAGAAAATGAGTTTCCAACTTTGGAAAATATATATCACTAGCAGAAGCTAAATAGAATCTCGTTTATATAGAAGTCACATGTAAGTCTGTTTGAAGTTTCTATTCTGATATGGACATTTTGCAGATAATTTGAAACAAGGGACACAACTTTTAGTGTAATTCATCTTATTATTTGAGTGCATACCTTCGAATTTCGATGTACTTCAATTGTACATGCGATGACAAATATTTGATCAACCCTGAATATGTTAAAAAATATTCGTCGATGCAATTACTTCAGTATGTCAAACGATAAGTTTTTTTTTTCTGAACAGTCAGCTTCATCAATATCAATACAACACCGACGAGGCAAATTCGTCGTTCGTCGATAATAAAACACTCCTAAACTATTTTGGCACCACTTGCAAAGGATGAAGAGATATCGTGAAACACGTATTTATAGATTTAAAGTGGATAGCTTGAAGGCATTTAAGAGATTTAAACAGTTCAAAAAACACTCAAAAAAGGTTCATTTGAATTAAACATTTGTTTGACCCTCTATCAAAGATAGAATTTGTTAGGTTTAAACAATGGTGTATTTGAATCAAACAAAAATTTGTTTGATCCTATATCAAAGGAAGAATTTGTGTGATTCAAGCAAAACAATTTCTGAGTGAATGAACATTACATTTTCTTACACAAATTTTCAAGATATCTTTCATTCTCCTATAATAATCACTCTTGAGATTCAGTTTTAGAATACGATATTTCGATATTGAAATACGAGATATAACAAAAAAAAATGACAACTTTATTTATAAAATCCGACGTCGCTGACTAAAATTAGATCTCAGGGACAATAAAATTCATCGCAACAATTAGTGACAAACTTTAATGTGAGTTTAATGTCTCTCTAATGACACTATCGTGCAATTAATGCTCGTAAAAGTCCATGTGGTTTTCTTCAGCAACCTGAATCTTTAAGTGGTTTCAGAATAAAGATTCTGAAAAAAGGAAACACATGGAACAATGTAATATATCAGTTTGTCACTGATATGGCTGACAGTTTTCGAAGAGATTTTCAGAAATATCGAAAATCCGTAATACCCTATACAGTGTGGATACCGGATTCCGGATATTGATAACTCTTTATTGGTAGCTTATTTTTAGAGGAAAGCAGAATGCATACAATTGCATCATTGTGGATGGAATAAGAGTATTGTCCACTGTATATATAATATACAAATACACTAAGATAGGCAAGTTCTACTCGACTCTTTATGTTAAGTTCACGCACTCATCAACACATCGTATAACTCCAAAAGTAAGGAGCAATTTTAATGCACGTTCATTAGGCACACGTCTTCATTACGAGGTACAATTTCGTGCTTTGAACGGCGATACCAGCCTGTTTCCAGAGAATTTTCTCTGGCATAGGAATAGTATATAGAAATGGGCCTTTGCGGCCGATATGGCATTTTTAGACTACTACGAACCCTTTAGGTTGAAAAACCGCTTTTCGAGAAAAATGCATCTAAAGATGGCGAGTACCATAAAGCGCATATGTTATACTTTTTCTTCTTCAAACACGAAATATATCCACTTTCAGATGCTTTAGAAAATCACAAATATATCTTAAACTAAAATCGGCCATAAGGGCCCATTTCAGGCGGACGCCCGCATACAGGTTTATGTATATGTATAGTAAGGTGGTTCAAAAATCATCAAATTTTAGAAATATACGCTGTACCTTGATGTTTTTTCCGAAATCATGAAAAAAGATTACTGTACAAATTTGAGGCAAATCGAGGTATGTTTAGTGCATAAAAACATAACAGGTTTAATAGAGAATATATTTCAAACTGACAGAAATATTATTATTTTATTATTATACCATTAAACCGAATCCCGCTCGGGTAAGCATAACTCGCCCGGTTCCAGCATCGTTTTACTACCGGGGATTAAGGAATTCATATGGTAAAAGTAAGTAATGGACGTGTAGGAGAAGGGATCAATTTTAGATCCATCTAGAATATATAATATAAAAATACGCAAATTCCGTGATAATCCCATAGTAAGATCCATATTCTTTAAATAAATAACTTAAATAAAAAATAACTTAAATCGCATTCGTTTCAGGTGTCTATCACTCCGCTGGCACTCATCTTCGTGGCACGTTCTTAAACATTCCTCTTCCCACATCCCTATTCTGGCATACTACATTTGCTTCCTCTACATCCATACATATTTTTATGTAAGCTCCACTTCTTCCTCGGCCTTCCTCTGGGTACGCTGCCGTTCACTTGACCTAAATACACTTGTTTGTCAATCATTCTCCCTTCATTATCTCAACATGACCAAACCGTCTCAACAAATTCTTTCACTCTTGTCAAATAGCGTTTCCTGTACACCACATCTTTGAGAATCCTCTCATTACTGACCTTGTTCATTAGCGCTTTCAGCATATATTCCACAGCAATTGCAATGCCAACCACTTTAACTTTACTCCTATGCTTTTCTTGGTATGTCCAGCTCTCGCTACCGTATAGCACAGTGGGTGCAAGTACATTATATATTGCAATTTTACCTTTATTTGACATATTTTTACTTCGGACAATAGCTCCTACACTGTCGATAACCTTCCTACCCTTGTTTACACGATTGGATATCTATCCATCTATCTTTCCATCATTAGTAAACAAACTTCCAAGATACACGTAATTATTAACTTGTTGTATCCTCTCTTTGTCTATGGCAATGTTGCATACTACATATCATATGTGCTTTGAGATACAGCAATTTTTGTTAATTTACGTTAAACTTTAAATATAGGTCTCTGAATTTGCCATGTTTTCCTCTTTAATTTACGATGAATTATGAACTGTAATACTCTTAACATATGACCCACAATATGGAAAATGCAAAAAATAAAATTTTGTAAATCACATTTACCAATAGAGTCATATTCCTCTTGTAAATCTACACGATTTTCATCTTTTGCAATTTACTTAAAATTGAGTATTTTGAAAGTTATTAATTGCAGGGATCACAGTCCGTCCTTTTTTTGTCTAATGTTTTCCCCCTTGAATTTGAAAAATCCCTTATAATACATAAAATCCAGAATTTTGACCCAATTTTCCCCTTTTTTTTACAAGGTTTCGATTCATTTTTTAAGAATCACAAACAGAAATTCAAGTTATTTGCTAATTATGTAGATTTGAAGGACATCGTCGTCAACGAAAAAATCGATAACGATTCAATCGAGATGCTAAACCCGAAAGATAAATCAATTCTGCAGTTACAAATCAAAAACATCTTTATGGTGTATGACAACCTTTAAAAGACAAAATGTTCCAAAAACAGAAAAAATAAGCAGGTTATATTTTCAAACCAAAAGATAAATTTTGAAACACAAAAATTAATTTTCGACCAAAGAAGACGAATTTTCTACTAAAATGATAAATCTTCAACCGAAAAATAAATTTTTAATAAAATAGCTTGAATTTTAACCAAGTAGTTGAATTTTAAACTAAAAAAGATGAATTCTTTACAAAAAATGCAATAGTTTATATTTGAAACAGAAAATATTTTTATTTTAAATAAAAAACAGATGAATTCATCCAAAAAAGTCGGATTCTCAAAAAAAAGTTAAATTTTCTACTAAATTGTTTAAGTATTAAGCCAAAAAGACGATTTTTTTACAAAACCGTTTTTTTATTTTCAAGTCGAAAATATGAGTTTTTAACATTCCCAATAAAAAAGATGAATTTTCAACTAAAATTATGAATCTTCAATAAAAGATATAATTTTTTAACAAAGTAATTCAAATGTTAACTTAGTGTTTGAATTTTCAACCCAACAAAAAAAAAACTGAAAAGATTTTTAATTAAAAGCAACTGCATTCATCCATCAAAACACGAATTTTTTATCAAATAGTTGAATCCTCAATCAAAACTGATTAATCTTCGACCAAACAGTTGCATTTTTACCCAAAAAAGATCAAATTTATACCAAAAGGAGATGCATTTTCACACCAAAAAGATTTTTCAGACAAGAAAGACAATTTTTTTAAACTAAATTGTTGAATTTGCAAGTCAAATCGACGAATTTTCTACAATGCAATTGATATTTCAACTCGAAATGATGAATTTTCAACAGAAAAGTTCACTTTTATCCAAATAGTTTAATTTATAATAAATTGGATTCCCGAGCCCAAAGGGGACATTTTTGTAAAACAGTTGAATTTTTAACAACAAAATTAATTATTAAGCAAAAAGGGTTACTGAAAAGTCATTTTTTATTTGTTCATAAAAAATTTCATTAAAGAGTCATAATTTCGTTAAAAATGAAATTGCTCAATTTTCAACAAAATAATTAAATTAGCAAAGTAACTTTTTAAATAGTAGTTTTTGTATTTTTCAAATTATTTCTTTCTACCCTACTTAGAAAAATAATTTGAAAAAATCAAGAGTTCTGTACTAAAAATAATATACTAGCAAAAAATGTATGAGAATTCAAAATAAGCACTTTTCTATTCTGTTGTTTATCTATTTTTCAATCTTTGATCTTTAGACACCCGTATAATGCAAAGATTTCTTAAAATAAAATTCCCTTTCAATCTCCTTTTGCAGAAATTTTTTTTTCCTTTTTACATAAAATTGAACGCTGTTCAATCGCAGGGATCCCTGTAATTGTTTTGAGGATACTCAATACATATTATCTGTTTAAGTAACATTCAACTAATGAAAACATATGAAACAAAATATGTTTTGTATTGCTGAATGTTGTATTTTCAATTGTTTTTTATAACATACCTCTCATGAGGTTTGAGATTTTAAACTTCGACACTTTATGACTCAATTTTAAACGAATGAAAAGATAACATCGCTAAAAAGTCATTCGACTCCTTTACTGAACATGTATCTTCTTTTTTATTCCTGTCTAAAATTGGACACTTCATTTTTAAAAGACGCTGTTGAAAAATGGGAAACGGTCAGGTCTTTTTAGGAAGCAGGGGAGACAATAAAATCATGAAAATGCATAATTGATTCTGCTGAACGAGGTTCATCGGGTTCATCATCAGGTTCTCTTGCAACCAGTTTTAATAAATCCCTCGCAAAGAGTGAAGAGAAGAAGCAACTAATTTTCCAAATCGTAGAGGGTCACCGAAAACCGTTTCCAGATGCAAAAAAAAAACAAATCCAAAATGTTTTAAAATTGTTTCAGAAAGTCTAAAAGCTTAACCTCTGAAGCCTTATGAGAGGTGTTTTATAAAAAACAATTACAAATACAACATGAACAGAACATATTATCTTTCACATGTTTTTATTGTTGAATATTCCTTAAACATATATATTGAGTGCCCTTTAAACAATTCATAACTTTGAAAATATTGAATTTAGAGAAAATTGCAACTAATGAAAATTGTGCAGATTCACAAGAGCAATGCGACTGTATTGGTAAATTTGATGAAAACTATTTTATTTGGTGTATTTTCCATACTTTTAGTCATATCCTAAGATTATTGTAGTTTATACATTATCTCAAACTATAGAAGAAATCAAGTCAAATTCAGAGACCTATACTTAGAATCACTTATCTCTTATCAATTTGAGGGATATTCTCTATTTGCCTCAAATTTTTACAGTATAATATTTTTTCATGATTTATAAAAAACAATATCAGGGTGCACTGTAACTTTTCAAAAGTTGATGGTTTTTGAACCACCCTAAATCGTGTAGATGTATGTACATAATATTTAATATCAAAGGAATTTTCCGAGGGATCCTCACTAACGCGGAAATACCGGAAATCACCCAAGGGACGCACCCGAGATGGGAAGCAACGATCGGAAATACAACCAAGCCCATTTGATAGATCGTAAAACGGCCATAAATGTTTCTCCTGATTAAACAAATTTCTGATCGCCTCGATAGCTATCAAATCCCCAGTGAAACATAAAATCAATTTCGGAACACGAATACGATTTCGCATTGTTCGAAATCAATTTTGAATATTGGCACTTCACACCAGCGTTTCTGAGTAAGGGCGCTACTGATATTTTCACATGTTGTACTGGATTTTGTTTTATTCTAATGATACTGCTCAAAGCAGTCACTTTCTCAAACTAATTCTGATTAGTTGAGTGTATAAATATTTCAATAAATATGTAATTTGAGAAGATGTGCGTAAAATTCATATCCTTTACTTTACTTTCCTTAAAAAGTGGCCTTTGAAGAAAATGAAGTATTTAAAAATTGAGCATTTCAGTTTAAAAGTCTTGGAAAAAAAATATTGAAACGTTAGAAACTAAACAATAAAAAATTAAAATGCGCGAAATTATACCAATTAGAATTTCAATTTTGGGAATACAAAATTTTGGAATAATTTTATATTGAAACATAAAAGATGGTTTGGTTTCAAATTTGAATAGTTAACGCCCTAAACAGATTTATTTAAGTTTAAATTATTGCCCATAATTAAATCCTACTTCGCAAATTATTGCATATAAAGGTATTACTTAATGCTAATTTCAGGCTAATTTCAGGCTAATTTCAGGGATTAAAATATGACTAAAAAAATATCGATTGGTACTAAAATGAGACAACTGGTAGGAACCCAGAGTCGTTTGTTTTACATTGAAAATAACAGCATGAAGTTATCCTATTTAAACACAGGACATGCAAAATATGATCCTGTAAAAAAAGAGATCTCTAGTTTTTACAGTATGCAGAATCAACATCTACACGACAGTACTCTAAACAAAAATAAAATAAATATATTTTACAAAAACCCCTTAACAGTTATATGCCGTAAAATTCTACACAAAGAGAAAATATGCTTTAAAAATAGGTTTAGAACTTTTTTATTTCAACTTTATGTAGAGTTTCTTCATGCAACATTATATTCCATAGCATTTAATTGGATTTGAAAAATTTAATTTATAAATTTTTGTAGTTATATTAATTACAAACATTTTAATTAAAGAAAATGCGTTTCAAGTTAAAATGAATTTTTTAAATAAAAAGCTTCTAAAATTAATTAATTTCAGATTCAAAGCATTTGAAATACAAAAGTTTTGAATGATTTTAAATTGAAACCTTTCAAATTGAATAATTAAAAAAAGCGTTTGAAATTAATCAATACTCAATTTTAAGTTGAAAGCGCTTTAACACTTCTAGATTTGAAGATTTTCGTTTCTGAATTCTTCATTTTTAATCTAATTATAACAAAAAACACCAAACAAGTTGTAATTTAGGCTGGAAGAATTAGCAAAAAAGTAACAAGAAAAGTGTCAGTTCAAAGCCTGAATTAGTAATATATGACATTGTTTTAGAGGTTCTCTAAAAAAAATTGGACGTTCAAGTTTGTCAAATTAAATTTGAGAGAAAATTCAATATTTTATGATTTTAATGTAAAAAATATTCGTATTCTTTCTTGGACACTAGTTTCGATACGAAAAATATTCCAAATTTAGACATTATTACAACTAAATGATAAAACGCCAGTAGCTGTTGGAAAATACCGAATATAATTATTTTTTAAAACTTCATCTTTTATCATAGTTCTTATTATTAATGAACCACAATTCATTATCTTTTGAAAAAAAAAATTTTAACAACTTGAAAATATTGTGAAAATATATACATAGAACGTAAACTGAAATGTCTTGTTTGATGGCTTATCTCATATTAAACTTAAAAAAATTAATTATCGATTGCACAATACGAAGAAGTATTTTTATGAAATTTGTAAATTATTTTAAATTTTACTATCCAATCGAAAAAAAAAACTATGAATATTAGACACATCTTTTCAGAAGATTACAATTAGTAAAAAGTAAAAACTGTTCCTACAAGTTATTCGTAACTGAGCCACAATTTAAAAATTGGAAATCGGACTGGCCTTGGCACGACTATCTTTTTTAATTTTAAAATCTATTTCCACGTTTTTAGCATCATTTTACAAATCGCAGAAATTTTTCTCAAATGACTGATTTTGATTTTACACTATACTCAAACATGAAAAGAAAAAGTATTTCAATGTTCTGTGGTGTAACACTGCTCTAATAAAATTTGAATTTTCAGTGATACTCAATTTCCCAACCATTTCATAAAGTTTCATAACAATATGTTAACATTTCGAGCAGCATCCCTATATCATGTCACTTTGTTAATGGTTGGTTTCCAGCTAATTTTCTGGCCAAATCAATGCATTTTCGACAGTGAGCACGTTTCCATGCCCATTTCCGATATTAGCGTTCTCATTAATTCCGGTCACTCGTGAATCTTAATTAAACGCCATTATTCCGACAGGTATAATCTGGGATTTATTGCAGATCAGGATTTACACTGAGTACCACAGAAGATAGCAAAATACAGGTGAAAAAGGATACTAAAGAGTTTTTATTAGAAATCAGCAATCAACAATTATCAATTACTAAATTGTTGAAATCTAATTGTTACCAATATATTTTCAACATTACGAAAATCTTACAAAGTTTCAAACCTTATCACGAGTGAGAGTAATTAAGAAGATATAACATTTCTGCATTTTAAATGTTTGTGTAATTACACGAGCCGTAATTAAAAAGATGAGTTCATCAAGACGGCAATGACAGAAACAAATTACGAATTTCCTTGAAAACTTTTGATAAAACTGAATGGCTGGCACTGTTTCTCCAACTCTGCATAATAAGCTCTTTGCTTTAAATAAAGAATTCATACTTTCAAGTTTCATATTTGAATAAATGCCATTGGCCATTAAAATAGCAACCGTCCTCTAGCTACGGTCGCACTACATCTTAAATGGAATTCTTCGGATTAGAGATTAAACTTTTTTTATTTCATGACGACTTATCATCAGGGATGTTTCATTATTTTTGGGTTTCAGGAAGCTCCAGATAGAAGAAAAATATTCGAACCAAAACTAGTAAATCAAATTATTCAATATAATTTACACTACTACAATTGAAAAGTTTCGAAGGTTTTAAAATTCCACCCTTTTAGGTATGGAAAATTTTAATTCATAATTTGCAAAATATGAATCTGTAAGATGTCAATTTCAATATTTTTGGCTACAAAGTTTCAATGGTTCGAAAAATTGCAGTGTTATGAATTTATATTTTTTATTTTCATAATGTAAAGTATTCTAATTAGTTGTTTTCAAACATCTGAATGACAGGAAAATTAAAACATGAATTAAAAATTGTAATTCTGAAATTGAAAACATCAGAAAGTTTATCGTTTCTAAATTTTAATTGTTAAAATTTGACGCTTTGAAAAATATAACACAACAACTGGTTCATTTTATGGAATAATAAATATTCTTTGCAATTCGAAAATATTCAGAATTTTGAAGAGTTTTCAAAAATTAAAGTAGTCTAACACTTTTAATTTCAACCTTTTCAAATTTTAAAGTGTGGCCATGTCCCACTTCTAGCTTAGCGACATTTTTCCAAACAATATCTGCACGAAATGATATATCGAGTTGAAACTTTAGGAAACTAAATTGAAAGGCACTAAGGAACGTTTGTATGGTCCTAAATTTTTATAATTACAATAAAAACTCTAAAAATAAATTCTTTTTGTAATTATAAAAAATTAGGACGATACAAACATTCCCTAGTGTCTTTTATTTAATTTCCAAAAATTTCAACTCAGCATCTCATTTCTGGTGGGCATGGATCATTTGGAAAAAATGTGGTAAGGTAGGCATCGGATAAGTGGTACATGGCCTCAAACGATAGAGCGTAGCGTAAAATACAATACATTTTCTGATCGATTTTTCAAAATTTTGAAAAATGGCTCAAACGAAAGTTATAGATCTCTATGAGATACATCTTTTTTGCTATTTTTTTCATTGAAACGACCTTTCTCAACAAAAAAATCGAAAAAAATAGTGAAAAGTCACAACAACAACAAATTTTTTTAGTCTGTGGGGATTTTTTATTTTACCTACTAGTGGACTCTATGAAAAATGTAAATCACCATTTTCGACCCTTAAAACCCTAATTGGACTGGTAAGTACAAATAATTTAAATTACAAAAAATTACAGAAAATGATTTTAAAAAAAAGTTCAAAATTCGTCCAATAATAGAAAAAATTAGAATTTCCTGTAAATTTTGTTTTAATTTATTTGTATTTTCGGGTAAAAACGAATCTATTTTTTCACACTTATAGGTAAAATATTTCCCACCAGAAATTAAAAAAATATTTAATTTGATTTTTTAAAATTAATTTTCGTGAAATTTTTTATAACAAGCCAAAATTACCCAGTTAGGGATTTTATGGTCGAAAACGGTGAATCATATATAAAATTTGCAGTTAGGTTGACAGAGAACTCATCCAAAATGCAGTTGCTACACTGAAACCTGGATTTAAGAAACCTGGGCTTACGACGTTCCTAGAATTTCAGTCCTCGGTATTTTGGCGACGCTGGGACCGCAGGACCGAAAGAAAGGCGGTGATCAGTCATGCGTGACAAACAGCAGCATAGCCACAAAGGGGGCATTGCGCGAGTACTCACGCGCGTATGTTGCGTAATATTATGCATTACACTTGGAAATGGTTCACACCACAATGAAAGTTTACGTTTGAATTCCCTGGATTTACGATCAAGGCCACTGCAAACCATGCCCGAAACTGTTCTTAAATCCAGGTTCCAGTGTACTTTTCTTGTTTGGACGGCAGAATTCTCCCAGGGTCTATCATTTTCTGAAAAATGTATTTTACGCTACGCCAGGCCTATTAAACAATTTAACAACCCTGAATATCCTGACAATCTAACAATAAAAAGGTAACTTTGCATTCATAAAAGACCGCCCACGTTTATATTGTTCTCTCTCTTTTTAAAAGGAAGAATTCTATAAACTGATATTAAAGAGGACGTTTGCTGGAATTTATTCGATCTTTAGATCAGGATGTACAGATACTATGAAACTGCACTGTCTGTGCCTATCTAGTTGTGCTTATAGCACAAGGGTTGCAGCTACGAGATCGAGAGGCGATAAAAAAATAGATCTATGCTGCGTTCTAGTTTAGAAAATATATGTAGCTACGTTAGTTATTGATCCAAGATTATTCGCAGAAAAGGTTACAAGGGGTCAGAAGAACATTTCACTCGCTGTTTTTGGTAACGATGGATCTTCAGGGTGTCTACCCGAAGAATTATTTTTAATTCCCGGTCATTTCCGGGATTGCTCCCTGTCAATTATTAATTTTTCCCGTTCAATTCAAAATAAGATTAAAGATTTCAAGAGATTTCCAACCATTTTGAAAGATTTGAAAAAGATTTCTGACTTGGAACAGGGAACTTTAGAAATGAAACACAAATCTGATTTGGAACAGAGATTTTGGTAAACGAATTCTGAATTTGAACAATTCAGTTCTTCTATATCAGAATTAAAATTTCTCTGTTCGAAGACAAATAATAATTCTTCACGAAAATTAAAATATAAATTATGATTCTTGCGGAAATTCCCATCTCGAAGTCTAAATTATAGTTCCTTACCGAAATTCCTTATTGCAAGTCACAATTAACACTTATTTCCAAAAAAAATCCTTGTTCTGAGTCAGAATTATATTTATTTACAATATTTTATATTGTAATTTAGAAACTTAGTTACTACTGTTTCTAGAACTTAGAGGAGAGAAGTTTCAAATTCAGGCAAATTTTCATTCGCAAAAGAAAAAAGAATTTTTAAATTTAAACAAATTCAGATATGGAACAAGGAATTGTTAAAATGTCACGTTTCCCGTTCCATGCAAGAAATTACCTGTTCCAAGATCAAATTTAAATCTTTACAGAAATTCCCTGCTCCAAGTCACAATTACATTTATTTCCAAAAAATCCCTGTTCCAAGTTAGAATTATGTTTATTTACAACATTTTCTATTATAATTCAAAAATATAGTACCTCCTTTTTTTAAATTCGGTAGAGATCAGTTTTAAATTCTGGCAAATTTTCATTTGCATAAAAAAAGAATTGTAAAATTCAAACAAATTCTGATTTGGATAGGGAATTTTCAAAAATTGAGGAATTCTGACTTGCAAGCAGGATTGATTTGTAAATTCCCTTTTTATAAATCAGAATTACAATTTTTTTTTAATTTCCCGTTCAATGTCAAAAATTACTTGTTCCCAGACAAATAATAATTCTTTACGAAAACTCCTGTCCTAAAGTCTAAATTATAATTCTTTACAGAAATACCCTGTTCCAAAGTAAAAATTATAATTCTTTATGTAAATTCCCTGTTCGAAACTCAAAGTTATAATTCTTTACGGAAATTCACTATTCCAAGTCAGAATTATATTTATTTACATTTTCTATTATAATTCAGGAATTGAGTAACTCACTTTTTTAAATTTGGAGAAGGGTAGTTTAAAATTGTGGCAAATTTTATATGCAAAAAAGAAGAATTTGTAAATTCAAACAAAGTCTGATGTGGAAGAAGGAATTTTCAAAATCTGAAGAATTCTAACATGAAACAGGGATTTTTCCCCTTCTTCCAAATCAGAATTAAATCTCTTTACCAAAATTTCCTGTTGCAAGACAAATTATAATTCTGTACGGAAACGCTCTTTCCTAAAATAAAAATTATGATTATTAACGTAATTTTTTGTTCCAAAGTGAAACTAAAATAAAAATTATTATTCTTTACGGAAATTACTTTTAGAAAATTACCTGCCCTAATATAAAAAATTCTAATTCGCAGCGGAAATAGCCTATACTAAAAGTCAAAATTATAATTCTTTACGAGATTCCCGGTTCCAAAATCAAAATTATCATTCTTTATAGAAATTCCCTGTTCCAATTATCAAGATTATATTTCTTTTATTAAATTCTCTATCCCAAAATGAAAATTATAATTTCTTACTAAAATGCCCTTTCCCACAGTTAAAATATAAGTCTTCAAGAAAATTCTCTGTTCGGAACTCAAAATTATATTTCTCAAGTGAAATTCCATGTCAAAACTTAGAATTTTAATTCTTTTCGAAAATTCCCTGTTCTAACTCAGGATAATTGTAATTATTTACATGTTTTGTTTACATTTCTTTTATTTATTCCCTGTCCCAACTCAGAATTATAAATCTTTTTAAAAAGTCCCTGTCTCCAAATCGAAATTTATAATTCTTTACTATAATTCATTATCCCAACTCAGAATTATAATTCGCATAGAAAATTCACTCATTCAACTCAGAATTAGAGTAATAAAATGTATGAAACCACTTTTAATTTGCATATTACTTCCCGATTTCCCGATCAGGTAGACACCCTGATCTTCAACCGATGCGTTTTTCCACAAAAAATTTTTATGATTTCACTGGTGCAAACCCATAAAGCGCTTATCGTTGGCATCGATCCGATCTTTTATTCTCCAACTTTATACTACCTCGGTTTTTACCATTAGCTATTGCCGAGCTTTTCCCTCTTTCGCTTAATTTCTTATTAGAGAAATATTACTGGTAAAATTATTATTTACAGTTCTCCGTACATCTTATCATACAAAATACTTTTCAATTTAATTATGGAAAGAATTAAATTGAATTGGGAGGATTTCCCTTCCCTTTTCAACTTTGTTTTCGACATAATAGCTTTAAAGAATCTTTTAATAAGACGTTTTATCATTTAATCGAAAGTTATGGCGCATTCAGAAAACGATGTCCTTTATAACCATACCTCGTGTTTATAAGAGTCCCAAAGAAGAATGGAGTAGTCTCATATCGAATGAAAGTACCCATTGAAAGTGTATTTACTTGAATTTGCATAGCAAAAGGTTCGAGCATCTCATATCCACGAGCGTATGACTCGACTCGTTTGTAAAAATAACACTAAAAAGCCAAACTAAAACGATCATGTCCTTTCTATACTAAACCTTGAGCTTCCCTCGACTAAAATTAAACCTAAGAGACTCAATGAAATACACTCCATTTTCTATTTTACACTCCCTTTCAGTAATAACTCCTTCATCTCTTCTGCGAGTAAAAAGTTAAAACTGCTTTTAGACATTTATTTCTCAAACAGCAAAGCGTTTGATACTTTTGGCATCTTCGTTATTCGCAAAATTTAAAAAATATTTTTTTCAAACTATTCCTCCTCTGAAAATTATGACAATTGAATATTGTAAACTCCGTCTTAAAAATAAAGTTTATGTACAAGAAAATATGTAATACTTATATTTATCGGATTTCGTTGCAAAAATAGGACCTAAGCTGGCTTTCGTCTCCTTTATATCTTTCATTCTCCTACAGTAAAAATCTATCTCGTCATTTAAAATATTATAAATTTCTAAAGAGAGTTACGGGTGGAAAATATTCGGATAAATTTATCTTTATTTTAGAATTCTGAAATAAAAGAATAGTCAGGATATAAAAAATATTTTAAACAAAGTTAATATATTTAATTCAATAGGATTAAATTCCACCCATATTTTACTTTTAAAAAATCACAACTCTTTTTTATTCATTAAATTGTACTAAGCAGCAGTAGGGTGGTCCAAATTTATACCTATAAAAATTCTACTTCCGATTTTCAGTGATTGATCCCCCAACTTGTTCATTTTCCAGAAAAATAAATTCGATTTTTTCGGGATGAATTATTGTTATCTGATAAGTGACAAGTTTCCAAGTATTTTTTAACTAATTTTGAATTGTTTAAGTAATTATTATATGCTTAAATCAATTTTTCCTCAGTAAATCTCGTAAAGCTACCACTTTCTGAAATTAATAACGCAGTTAATCAATGCTGAGACTTATACTTTTTTTTGAAGACAGTTTGCAATTATTTGAACAATTTTAATTTGTTTAAACAAATTGTTACCCCTCTAAATCTTGAAAAGTTGCCATTTCTGAAATTAATGACGCAGTTAATGAATGTTAAATTATTAAAAGTGACTTCTTTAATAGAAGACAGTTTGAAATTATTTAAACAATTAGTAATCATTCACTTGCGCCTTTTCATAGAAAAAATTGAGCAAATTTTAGGTTTTTCGAATCTCTTGCACTATGTCGCTTATTATTCAGTATTTTTTTATCTCAGAAGTTATACCCTAATTTTTGAAACAATTTTTTTTAGTTACGTTATGGATAGTTATTTTTTTGGATAGATTTTGTTGGGATAAGAACATACTGATTATTAAGCGACATAGTGTAAGATGTTCGAAAAAACTAGCATTTTCTTTATCGTTACTATAAAAAGGGGCACGTGACATTAAATGTTTAAATAATTGCAAATTGTCTTTCACAATAATATCACGCATAACATTCATTAACTGCATTAGTATTTCCAGAAAATAATACATTTTCAGGATTTACAGAGGAAAAAATTATAAAAACAAATGAAGATTGTTTAAATAATTGCTAAATATCTTTTAAAAAAACATTACCCTGCACATTCGCTAATTGTGTAATTAATTACAGAAAAGACTAACTTGTCACAATATGGTGGAAAAAATTATAGAAATAGATATTGTTTAAACAATTGCAAAATGTTAAACAAAAAATATTATTTTTGACATTCATCAATTATATCATTTTTCCCGAAAAATAGTGACTTTTCACGATTACCTAGGGAAAAAAATTGTTTAAACAATAATCAATGTTTGAACAACTGAAAATTGGAGAATACTTGAAAACTTATCACATATCAAACAAAAATAATTAATGTTGAAAATTTTTCAAAAAATACCCTCTATAGCATGATTTTTACATAAAACTTCTATTTTTCATTGTTTGGGGCAGTTTCCGGGTACAATACAAGGGGATGGGAGGGTCAAAATTGAATGGTAATGGGTGGAAATCATTCCTAAAAAATTCCTCAAGAGTCAACTAAACTTTAATTTACAATTTCTTTTTCCGGAAAATGAACAAATTGGGAAGAATCGATCAACAAAAATCGAATTTTTGGACCACCCTAATGCAGCAGAGTAAAAAATGATTTTAAATATTGCCTTTCCCATTATGTTTTATCTGTGCTATCTAATGATTCGAATAAACAATCTCAATTCCAAGTACCACGCATTGGCACAGTTATTGAATGCAGTAAAAAAAATTACACATAAAGGTTTTTGAAACAAAGAAATCAACAATAAAACCGGGTATATAGTTATAAGTTTGGAAGGTTTTACATTTGATAAGGTAAGCTTAGAAAAATGTTGGGTCCTTCGCAATCAAAGCCCGAAAGTGTTAAAACCACAAAGCTTAAAATTTCCGAAATTGATTATTAAAAGAAATTGAAAGCCATCAAAATTTACAACTTGATTATTTAAAATGCCTCATAGAATTCATAAAACTGAATAAAATAGAGTAACAGTCATATTCCAAGTTCAATTAATTTCACATGATAAACCCTTCAAACCAATACTTCTGGAAATACCCACATTTCTCTAAATAACCTTTTCAAACTTGAAAAAAATTCCATATTGCACTCTCTACTACTATCACCACTTTGGAAAAATATACAACAAAACTTAAACTATCGATTTCTGTACAATGATTCGTTCTCCTCAATAAAAAAAAATCTACCCCAAAGGACTAAAAATAAAAATTTCTAACTAAATATAAAACAGAATTTCCTAACTTAACGATACCACGAGATGAGTAAAAACTTGACCATCGACAATCCCCAATCTGAATCTAACCATCGACAATAAACTCGCAGCAGCGAAGCACCGTCCTAGCAATATTAAAAATGTAAAATATTTCGCTAAATTTTATCTACCCGTATCACATGGAAGCATTTACACCGAAGAGATTTGAGCTAACATCTGCTGGAAAGTGTTTGTCCCCACCATGGTAGACATTTGACTAATACTGTTAAACAAAGCATCCGCTTGGATATTTTCAGGCAGCCTCGTAAGGAATTGCGCCCCCCTGACAAAGTCCATTTTCAGCAACTCCTCCTGATACAAATGCAAGACCCCAAGAGCCGTTCTAAACAAAAATTCCTCCCCGTCCCTTAAAAACACGTCCCAAATTCTACAAGCCACATCAAGAGGCAACGCCTTCGCATAAACTGTGTACAACCAATCCAGAAGATACAAATCCGGACTTAGCCCAGCGATCGAAAAATGAGAATAGACCTTTGGCAATTTGTTCGCAAGTGCACTAGAATAGGCTTTATAATAAATACTCATTTGCTTCTGATCCAGGCTGAAGGCTGCTCGATGACAAGGACAATTCAGAAGATTTGCGAAGCAAGTGAAGGCGTCTGTAGAATCCATATTCAGAGCAAGCACACCTCCCACGAAGCTCATCCCCTGGACGTAGCCAATATCAGGCCGGTAAACAGCATAAGCCGCCAAAACACCCTGCAGATTCTCCGATAACGGTCCTCCATCTTGAAAGACGCAGAGGGAAGAAAAGGTCCTCGAAACGTCCAATCTAATAGCAGCTAAGGATTCGTTTATGGGATTCGACAAAGCTCTATCCAAGCAAAGGTTATAAAGATGTGGAGTGATATTCAGACTATTACAGATCGCCAACTTCCAGACCTTGCCCCGAACACTCGGTGGCAATCCTCGCCACCAGAGATCCCGGACCTTCCTGGTGTTTTTGAGAGACTCAAACTGAGGTAAAACTTGAGTATTCCAAACGAGAGAATCCTCAGTCAATCTTTGCTCTTCTTTAAGCTGCTGTGCTCTTTGATTCTTACGATCTCGCTCCTCTTTTAACTCTCGCTTTCGTGCAGCTTCCAAAATTGCACTGTACTGCCTTCTGTGATTTTCCTCCTCAGCGGCGCTTTTCGCGGGTAAATTTGCTGGTCGAGGTTGTTGGATTAGAGCAAGGCTGCCTCCAATTCTGTCTACGTTTCTGGATGGACTCCCGGTACTTGAGGGTCGTTGAGGTTCCTTTGATTTCCAGGAGAAGACGTTCTTCACAAAAGAGGAATTCAAGGGCCAGAGTTTGCCTTTTTCTGGAGAAGATGGATGTTGTTGTTGTTGTTGCTGCTGTTCTTCAATTCCCTGGAAACTACCAGAGGGCGAGAATTCACTGAGGGAAGAGACTGCGCTGCTGTAAGAATGTGGTAAGCTGTTTCTAGGACTGTCGTTCAAACTACTGGTTTCTTCTTTTGCTTCTGTTTCTGTTCGAGAGTTGATAAAGGAGTTCTTGTTACACTCGCTAGAGAACTCAATAGCTTGATTTTTAGTTTGCTGCTGGACGCCGTTCGAGTTTTGTGTTTCTTCTAGAGCATAGACCTTTTTCATGACTGGACTGTAAGCCAGAGGCATGGTCTCCAGGGCCTGGTTTAAGCTTGACCCAGCTACGCCAACCGAGATCGTATTGCCGGCGTCGTACCATTTGTTTTCTCGAATGTGCACGCATAGCGCTTTTGTTTTTGGTGTTGTTACTGGCGCCACGTCGCAAGCCAAAGCTTCGTCGATTTCTACACTGTTGCAACATATTGTGCCCCCGTTCAGAGAAACAAGCTGCTGCTTTCCCAGACCTGAAAATATAGAGTTTGTTTAGTATAAAGAACCAGAGGTGGATTGAACACAATAGTAGTCCAGATTTAAAATTTACAGGACCGACTAATTGTCCCCGACTAATTGACCTGAAATCCTAGATAATTTGTTGAATTACCTTGAGAGCGTTAAAAATTGTTTTAGATATCGCAAATAATATATAACGCCTAAATATAGTGCATTGTACTGAATGTGGAATCGATCGATTAAAAAATTATTATCAGAAGAGTTTTCAAGTTTTCTTGAATGTCATTTTTTTACATTTTTGGGGGTGTCTAGAGTCTTCTCAATTTTTTGCAACAATTTAGGACAGTATTCTGCACAAGATAATTATGTTTGCCTCTAATTAAATGTTATTTTTCGCGCCCATGAGAACATAAAAAAAATTGGCACATGAGGGCTTTCTTGAGATAAAAATAAACTCACAAAAAAATCAAAATATATAGGGAATAAAAAGTGGAGTAAAATTGGATACAAATTTTAGTGTTTCCAGTTTTGATCCTCCATATACCTTAAACTTTTTGTGAGTTTATTTCAATCTCAAGAAAGCCCTCAAAGGCCAAAAAATTTTTTTGGAGGTTTTCATGGCCACAAAAAATAAAAGTTAATTACAGAGGTATATTAAAACATAATTATCTCGTGCAGAATATTATCCTAAAAGCAGGCGAAAATTAAGAAAACTCTAGACTAGCTTTGTAATCTTTTAAAATAACCTGAATTATTTCAATGCCCTAAAATCCTTCAAATTATTTGAAATATTTTGAAGTTCTTTAAAAATTTTTAATGATCTTGAAAATTACTTTGAATTTTTAAAAATACCCTAAAATATTTAAAATCCTGTACATTGTTTTAAATCACTTACCATTTTTTAAAGCTCTAGAAAAAGAATGCTTGGAAATTGTAAAAATACCCTAAAATTTTAAAATTCTTTGAAATCCCTTCAAATTATTGAAATGAATTGAAAATTTCTTGTAATCTTTCCAAATATCCTAAAATCTTTACAATTCTTTAAAAATCTTTAAAGGGCTTTTAAAATTCCTTAAAATCATTGAAATCATCAGAAATCTTTTAAAATCACTTGGAATCTTTTTAAATATCCTAAAACTTTATAGATCCAATAAAATTGTTTCATATCTTCCGAAATGCTAGGAAATTCTTTACAACCGAATAAGTTTTTTTCAAATAACGTAAAATCATTAAATTCTTTGGAAATCAAATATAATTTTTTAATCTCTTGAAAATTCTTTGAAATGTTTTGAAATTACCTGAATTATTTCAGTACCTTAAAAATGCCTTCAAATTATTCAAATAAATTAAAAATTTTGTAATATTTTCAAGTCAGTTGAAATATTTTTAAATCCCTTTAAATTTTTAACGATCTTGAATCTACTTTTTGAAATCCATTGAAGGCTTTTAAAATCTTTTAAAATCATTGAAATCCTCAGAAATCCTGTAAAATCGCATGGAATCTATTAAAATATCCTAAAACCTGATATATCCAATAAAATTGTTCTATATCTTCTGAAATTCTAGTAAATTCTTTAAACTCCCATGAAATTTTTTTAACTCCCTTGAAATCATTTACATACTTGGAAGTTCCTTAAAACATTGTTAATCTACGAAAATTACTCGAAATCTATGAAAATACCCTGAAATATTTCAAATACTTTGAAATCTTTTAAAATACCTCGAAACTATTTAAAATTCTTGAAAATGTCATGGATGTTTTAAAAATATCATAAAATCCTTTGAAATCTCTTCAAATTATTGAAATCTATTCGAAATTCTTCGGAATCTTTTAAAATACCAAAAAATAGTTCAAATTCTTTGAAATGCCTTTGGTAATGCCTTGAAATATTTATCGATCTTAGAAATCTTACGAAATCCCTCAATTCGTGTCAATAGATTCTTCGAAATCTATTAAAATATTATAAAATCCCTTGAAATTACATGAAATCTGCTTACATTTACTGAAATCCTGGAAAATTTATCAAAATATCTTGAGAGCTTTTAAAAGCCTTTAAAATCATTGAAATCCTCAGAAATCTTATAAAATCATTTGGAACTTTTAAAACATTCTAAAACCTTACAGGTACTATAAAATCGTTCCATATCTTCCGAAATTCTTTAAAACTCTATGAAAATTTTTAAAGCTCTTGAAAATTCCTTGGATGTTTTAAAAATACCCTAAAATCCATTCAAATCCCTTTAAATTATTGAAATCTATTGAAAATTCTTCGGAGTCTTTTACAATAACCTAAAATATTTAAAATCCTTTGAAATATTTGCAATTCCCTTGAAACTTATTAAAGCTCCTGAAAATGTATTGGCATTTTTAAATATACACTAAAATCTTTAAAATCCTTTAAAATCCCTTCAGAGTACTGAAATCTGTTAAAAATTATAGGTATCTTTTAAAATACTCTAAAAGATTTCAAACAAATTCATGAAAATTCAGAAACAGGTATAGACCTGAATTCTGTAGTGGTTAACCCATGGGTTAATTTATTTTTTAGTGATATTTTTATTTTAAAACGTGGCTATAGTGGATTTATCATGAAAAAGTGACAAAAAAGTGATTTGAGAAAAAAAAGTTACGAAAATTAAATGTGTGGAAGCCCTAATTATTCTTGACACTTAAAGTGTTTCTTTCAGAAATTCCCTGGCATTTGCAATTTTTTCAAAATCCCAGACTTTCCCTGAAAAACAAAATTGCCTGACTTTCTCCTGATTTCCAGGTTTTCCTGACCTGCGGCTACCACATTGTAACAATGTTCCCGAAAAGCTTACTATTTTGTATTTAAATATTCTTCTAGGTTTTCCAGATAAAAACTTTATTTTGCAAGAATATTTAAATCAAATAAAATTGAATTTCACTTATAGCTTTGAATCTAGGAATGATTTTCTATTCAGACATTTAAAAGCTTGAAAGTTAAACATTTTCATAATAAATGTTACAAATTTGAAGCCTTTGAATCTTATTTAAGGGTATACAAGTTTTTAATTGTAACAGCCTTCGTTAAAACTTAGATCGTTAAAAACTTTATAATATCTAAATTTCGATACTTTAACTCGTAACTATTGCAATTAAAAATTATAAGCTTGCACAATTTGATACAAACAATTAAAACTTTAAAACTTGATGATTTGAAATGTGAGAATTGCATTTTCAATCTCTTACTTAAAATATTTAGTAGAAACAATACCAGATCATTAGATCAATAAATGCGATATTAAGATGATTTCCAAGCATTTTTTCACGAAAGATGAAAGAGATCTATTTTATGCTATTATTCTTTTTCGTTAGATTATCCATTTTAGAGAAGAGTATGTTTCATACTGGAAGGCTTTTCAATGATAACATATCACAATAGAAAAATTTTAAAACACTCCCGATGGCAACGCTTGTGTCCAGGTTGATAACAATTTTAAAAACCTAAATTTAGAAGTCATCAAATTGATTAAAAAAACATTTAGAAAGTTTATAAGTATTGAAATAAACCTAAAGCAAATATTTTAATTCTAAGAATATTCCAATTTTAATTAACTGACAAAATATTTTATTTAAACCCCATCTAAAGTAAGAATGTGACTCGAAATATAATAAACTATTAAGTCTCAAAATTGGATTAGACAATATCGTAAGAGTGGTAAATTCATCTTTTTTTTTATAAAACTTCCAAAAAGTTTTAGAAAGAAATATACAATTTCATTGATTAATATCAAAGTAAAAAACGTACAGCAGCGGAATTTAATTTTCATTGTACTTTCCCTGACCATTGTTATTTCAAGAGCAACATTCTGATCTTGCATTATTTTATATAAAATTTTTTATACATTGAATAAAACCATTTATATATTAATTGCATAATTAGGGAGCGGACTAGATAAGGTATGAACTTGGCTACGAATTGTCGAGGGGGTGGGGGGTATTTTTACTCGAGTACATAACATTTTTAATTGACAAAAAAAAACGATGTTACTCAATATCTCAAATATATCGAACACATTGTTGTCGAAAACCAGATTGGTTGCGACACAGCGTAAATATAACTTTTAGTAACTGTTTTCAGGTTGTTTAACTAACAATAAAGATTTATGAATTTTCCGCACCATCAATTTTGTATATCGAAATTTCCAAATAAATAATTTTACGTCATCATAAAATTTATTGCTATAAATGTTTCTAAACATTATTGATCGAGCAGAAAATTTTAATGGTAAATGATTGTTTAATATTGGGAAATAATTCTGTTCTTAACATTTTGCTACAACACTATAATTTATACACTTTTTTACATTTTCAAAGAAATTAGACAAATTAAATTATGGTAAAAACTTATTTTGAAGGATTCTAAAAAAAATGTGGAAGCTTTTTAATAATTTTGAAAGATTTTCAGATTCAATTTTTTAAAGATTTCTGAGAAAATTTGTAATGGTTTAAATTTAATTTTAAAAGAATAATTTTAAGTTTTCAAGATTTCAAAATGTATGGGGAAAAAATATGTAAGGCATTAAGACAATTCTTTTAATTTTTTAGGATTCAACCAAATTTGAGGTAAACTCAATTTTGCAAGGCTTCAAGAGAATGCAAAAAAATATTTTTGAGATTCATGGAAAAATATCAAATGATTTTTTTCATAATGAATTCTAAGAGCAAATTGAAAAAGATTACAAAACATTTAAAATTATTTCCTAAAATTTTGAAAAATAGTGTAAAAGATTTTAAAGCAAAATTTTGCCACAATACATAATTTGTAGGTTCTTAGGAAAAATTTAAATGATTTTTTATTTTGAAAAATTAACTTTAAGAGAATATTTAAAAGATTTCAAAACATTTCAAACAATTTCTAAAATTTTCAAAGAAGAATCTGAAAGATTTTAAGACGATTTTTTTTTTATTTTGCAGAATTAAAAAAAAATCACGAAAAATTTGAATAATTTAAAAATATTAGAAGGTTTAACAATTTTGAAAAGATTAAAAAAAGAATTTTCTCAAGATTAATGGAAAAATTTTGTATTATAATTTTATTTTGAAAAATGAACTTCAAATTTTAAAAAAGAGTAGAAGATTTTAATACAAAGTGTTTCAATTTGTTAAGATTAAATAACAAAAAAAAATCGAATAAATTCAAGAAATATTTAGAAGATTTGAAGAGATTGCAAAAGAATTTTAAACTGTAAAGGATTTTAAAAAATGCAGATTTTTTAAAAAGTTTTCAAACCAAAATTTTAGAAGCTTTAAAAGAATTTTGAAAGGTTTTAAGTGAATAAACAAATTTTCTTACAATTCCTACGAAAATTTGGAAGATTTTAATGCAATTTTTGTACATTTTAAATGATTTTTCAAAATATCAAGAAAAATTACAGACAGCTAAAAATATTTGTAGGCATATAAGATGTTTTGAATAGATTTAAAATATTTTAACTTGGAAGCATTTCCGAAATTTATCAAATATTTTTTATTTCTTCCAAACTTCTAAAAGTCCTAAATATCGTTTAAAAAGGCTCAAATTTTTCCTAATATTTTGTAAAATCCTGTGAAAAGAATTCGATTCCTAAGACTTCAAAACAATGCAAGTTAAATTTAAAAAAATTCAAATTAATTGGGAAAATATCAATAAATTCCACTGATTCCACTGGCCATTTAAGAAATTTAAGAAATTCATGGTGGGTTTAAAATACTTTAAGATGAATTAAACAAAAACGCAAAACAATTTTTAAAATCCATTGAATTCAGCAGAATTGGGTGAATTTAGAAAAATTCATGTTAATTACAAAAATTCGTAGAATTCCAACGAATTCAAAAGAATTCAAGGAATTCAGGATAAAAAAGCATAAGAATCAAAGGTGAATTCCAAATGAATTCCACTGAATTGCAAACAATATTTGAAAATCTCTTCAAATCTTTGAAACCATACAAATTTCCTCACTTCTTGTGCATAAATTCTTTGAAATCCATTAAAATCATGTAAAATCCCGCAAAATTCTACTAAATCTGGTAAAATTTCCGTTCAAAATTCCAGGAAATTCTTTAAAACCACACAAAAATTTGTCTAAATCCCTTTAAATCGTTGAAATCCTTGGAAATCCCTAGAAATTCTTTAAATCTCTTAAAATTTCATTGAGAATTTCTTGAAATTTTCAACAATACTCTAGAATATTTCAAACTCTGAAATTTTTTGAAATACCTTAAAACTTTTTAAACCTCTTAGAAATTCCTTGGAATTCTTACAAATACCCTAAACAATTTTTAATCTTTCAAACCTTTTTAAAGTTCATGTAAAATCCTTGGAATTTTTTAAAATATCCTAAAACTTTTAAAATCTTCTGAAATACCTTCAAATTATTGAAATTTGTTACAAATTTTAGGAATATTTTTAAATAACCTAAATTATTTCAAAAGAACTTACGATAAATTAATAAGAATTCAGGGTGAAGTCCAAATTTCCAGAAGTCAAAATTGAATTGCAAACAATATTTGAAAATCTCTTCAAACCTTTGAAACCCTAGGAAATCCCTCACTTCTTGTGAATAAATTCTTTGAAATCCATTAAAATTATATTTCTTTATATTTATTTATTATTAATTATGATTGTAATATTTCTTAAAATCCTGCAAAATTTATTAAAATAATACCTTGAGAGGTTTTAAAATCCCTTAAAATTATTGAAATTCTCGGAAATCTTATAAAATTCCTTGAAACTTTGAAAAATACTCTAAAACCTTTAAAATCTTTTGATATCCCTTCAAATTATTAAAATTTGTTAAAAATTATAGGAATATTTTTAAATAACTTAAATATTTCAACAGACTTTATGGTAAATTAATAAGAATTCGGGGCGAATTCCAATTTTTCAATTCTGTCAAATCTGATATTTCCTGAAATCCTGAAAAATTTATTAAAGTATGTGCCTTGAAAGCTTTTGAAATTAATCTTTACATCCGCATGAACATTTTTTTAATCGCTAAAAATCATTAAAATCCCTTGAAATTTTTTTAATCTCTTGGAAATGCTTTGAAACCTCTTCAAATGTCCTAAAATATTTCAAAACCTCAAAATACTTCAAACCTTTTTAAATCTTTTGAAATCTCTTGAAGTGTTTTAAAGCTCTTGAAAATTTCTTGAAACTTTGATCAATATCCTAAAATATTTCAAATCCTTTGAAACTTGTTGACATTCCTTAAAACTTTTTAAAGCTCTTTAAAATTCCCTGGAATTTATTAAGATACCCTAAGATCTTTAAAATCTGTTTAAATCCTTTCAAATTATCGAAAAATTAAAAACATGTATTGCAAACGTTTGAAATACTCTAAAAGATTTCAAAAGAATTCAAGAAAATTCAGAAATAGGTATAGACCAGAACTCAATAACGGTTAAAACATTGGTTAATTTATTGAAAGAAAAGTGACTAAAGTGATCTTTTCATTTAAAAAAATGACTAGTGTCTTTATTTTAAAAGAGTGATTGGGTGAGGGGGGTGCTTAGAACTTAAATTAGCATGCTTTTATTTCACAGCATGTTTTCATTTTGTGTGACAGTCCTGATTATTTTTGACAGTTACTTAAAGTTCTTAAAGAAATTCCCTGACTTTAGGAATTTTTTTTCAAAATCTCTGACTTTTCCCTGACATTCCCAGTCGAGCAAAATTCACTGACTTTTCCCTGATTTCCAGGTTTCCCCTGACTTGTGGCCACCATGTAAAGCCAATACAAAATTCCCTGACATTTTCCTATCTTTAAGAGTTTATAAACTCTACACAGAAAAGGGACACTTTTTTGAATCAAGAATTGAATTCGCCCTCCTTGGAAAACAGACACGAAAAGATATTGATTTATTATAAATAGGTGAACAACTCCAAAATGCATTCAACCCTTGGGTGCTGGAAATAAATGAATTATTTAGAAATCCAAAACAAATAGAATGAAAATGAAAACATGCTAATTTAAATTCAAAACACCAATTATAATCATTGGTGTTGGGAAGCCAAGACCTGTAAATTTCAATTAATGTATAATGATTGCAATGAAAGTTAAATGACTTACCGTTGCTTGGAGGGTGAAAATTCGTGGAATCAATTCGTCCGTTTTTGTTGACTCGAGCTTTGTGCCTGTCAAAGGACTTTAAATGACCATTTTGCTGTCCATTTGACAAGGTGACACCGTTGCTTACAGACTGCGACGAAGGGCTCTTCATAGCTAATTCGACGAAACTTAACCTCACTTTCACATCTTACAAACGACTTCGTATCCACGGAGACTTATCTTTCATGACGCGATACCCACAATATTCTCAACGATTCGACCATTCTGGGGCACATTTTGAACCCTCTATTTTCAAAAATTTACACCGAAACGTTCAATTTCGTGGAATTTTTGCCAGAGGGATTTGGAATTTTCCAGCTGTCAAATGAAATGTCCAATTGGATGGACGATTTCAAGTTTGAAGCACTGCACCAAAACTTGACGTCTCAACGCATTGCGTGAAATTCCTGTGTTCTAGGAGAATTCACACTTTGTAGAGAAAGCAGAAGCAGAACCCGTGGATGTGTTTATTTTAAACATTTCGCGAACTACTTTCGAACTCGGATAGATGTGAGAGCGTGAATGGCCACATGCGTAAACTTGTCATTCACGTATGTACTTATTCTTGAAACGTGTGAGTTGATTTGAAGTTCAACTCATCGAAACTTGCGTACTCGAACTACACGCAGTACATCTTTGACCATCTTTGACAGTACTTATTGTACGCAGAATCAGCTGTTTGACAGCTTGGACAGCTCCATTAAGTCCATTGGGCCATTAATGCAGAACAGATGGCGCCAAAATTGCAAAATTCAGAACATTTTTTGTAAATGAAGCCAGAGATGAAGCCTTGGCAGAAATAACACTAGGGTGGTCCAAAAATGCATTGCAAAATTTTGTTTCACCCTAGAGAACAAGCCCCCCCCCCCCACTCACAAAAAAAAGTTTCCATTTCCGGAGAAAGAAAATCCGTAATTTTTTTTTCTTCCGAAATTCGAATGTTAATACGTGCCACCGGACTCTTCAAAATCCCATTTAATTAACATGGGGAAACTTTGGATTTTCGAAAAATTGAACTCATACTTCAGGGTTTGATCGAAACGTGCCAAGTTTTTTAGAGATTGAAGAGGA
>JAABKJ010000942.1:0-32135 GCA_011634705.1 Andricus grossulariae
GCCATCTTTTTTGGTCAAAAATTCAACTAGTTAGTTAGCAGTCAAACTACTATGTTAAAAATTAATTTTTTTGGTTGAAGATTCTTTCGTTGAAAATTTAACTATTTTGTTTATTTTTGTCTGGAAAGTAATTTTTTAGCTGAAAATTCAACTATTTCATTTTTCGTCCGAAATTTATCTTTTTCAATTGAAAATTTAACTATTTGTTTGAAAATCCAATTTTTTAAATTTGAAAATTCATCTTTTTTATTTGAAAATTCAAGTGCTTGGTTCAAGATTCATGTATTTTGTTGATAATTCATCTTTTTGTAGAAAATTAATGTTTTTAGGTGAACAATAAACTTTTTGGTTGAAAATACAACTCTCTGGTTGAATGTTGAACCCTTTTCCTGAAATTCTATTTTTGTTTGTGAAGATTTGGTAAAAAATTAAACTTTTTGGTTAATAATTGAGTAAATTTCTTAAAAATTAATTTTTTTGGTTGAAGATTCTTTGCTTGAAAATTTAACTATTTTGTTGAAATTTTTTTTGGTATATAAAATCTTATTATTAATAATTTAAAATAAAATGATAAATAAAATTATGATTTTTGTAGAAAAATTCATCTCTTTGGTTAAAAATTAATTTTTTTTGTGAAGATTCTTTGGTTGAAAATTATTTTTATTTATGTTTGAAAATTAATTTGTTGACTATAAATTTAACTATTCTATTTGTGGTTCGAAATTTATCTTTTTCAATTCCTTGGGTAAAAAAACTGTTTGGTTGAAAACTGAATTTTTTGGTTGAACCCTTTTCTTGAAAATTGTATTTTTTTTTTCATTTGAAAATTCATCTCTTTGGTTGAAAATTTAGCTATTTCGGAATTTATCTCGTTTGTTCAAAAATTCTACTATTTGGTTAAAGATTTAAATACTTGGTTGAAAATGGAACTATTTTATTAAAAAGTAATCTTTTCAGGTCAAAAATTCAACTAGTTACTTAACAGTCAATTTTTTTGAACTAAAAAATCGTTCTTGATCAAAACTGCACCCTCTTGGTAAAACTTCGTATTTTTTGTTTAAAAATGCATCTCTTTTAATAGAAACTTCATCTTTTCAGTCAGACAATTTAAAAAAAAATGGTCCGACCTAAATTTAAACTTTTTGTCTAAAATTAGTCTTTTTGGATAGAAAACTCATCCTTTTGGATTGAAAATTCAACTTATTGGCTAGAAATTTCATTATTTGCTTGAAAATTTGATTATGTTGGCGAAAATTCAACTATTTTTTTTTGAAATTAATTTTTGTTGGTCGAAAATTTAACAGTTTTGTGAAAAATTCGTCATTTTGGATAAGAAATTCGTCCTTTTTTATCGAAAATTAATATTTGTTGGTACATAATGTCATGGTAATAATTGACTAAATTTCGAATCTTGTTTCGTTTTCAAAAAAACCTAGAAATTTCGATTTTTTAAAATTAAAAATGGATTTTTTCGAAAACGGCTGGTTTAAATTAATAATTGCTTTTAATTATAATGCTTGGAAATTATAATTGTCTTACTTGGTGCCAGAAATTGAAATCCGACTGAAATGGACTTCCTAATAGCTTTATTTTTATTTAATTTTTATTTATAATAATTAATATTATTATTCAATTTTTATTTATTGTTCCATTAATTAATTTTGTTGACATAGTCTAATAAATTCTAGAAACCCAATTATGAGCCTTATTTAGTCGATAATGTACAACGACGTATTTTCCGAAGGACATTGTGTCTATTAAATTAAACGCGTAATTGCAGAAGTGCATTATGTATTGTCACAGGCTCGCCGTAACAATGTACCTAACGCAAATTCGGATTTATTGACAAGCTACACACCTGTAGGACAAAAATGATTGATCGAGCCGAAAAATTAATAATAAATTATTTAAAGGAGAATTTCAAACAATTAACGTCATTAAACATAATTTATATTTCATAAAATAAACAAAGTGACATTTTAAAACATAATCAATTTTTACTAATTAATAAACAAGTCTTTATAAATTTTCTTTTTCATGTTTTACTTAAATATGTAATTTCTTATCGTCACACAAATAAATTATGTTTGTACTTTTTTAATTGAGTTTTAGAAAAATTGAGTGTAATAAAATATCCCTGAATTGAAGGAAATCTGATTTTTAATTTAAATTCAAATTTTATTCAGAAAAATTCCTATTTTAAAATTTTAATTCAAATTTGAGATATTTCTTTTTGTGTATGTTTTTATTGTAAAAACACTATAATTGAACCAGAAAAAATATTATAAATTTTCTTTTTCATATTTTAAATAAGGAAGTTTTTATCGTCAACAAAATAAAGCAAGTTTCAGATTCTCAATTAAGTTTTGATAAAATTAAGTAAAATGAATTTCAATAAAATCAGACTAAAGTGAAGCAAATTTTTTTTAACATAATTTTTTCATTTAACCCAGAATCTAAAAGATCGATTTTTCAACATAATAATTGAATTTTCAACCAAAGAAGATAACTATAACAACATAGTTGAAATTTTAACAAAATAATTAAATTTTTGAACAATCTAGTTGATTTTTAAATCATATTGTTGAATTTTCAATCAAATGATGGATTTTTCAAACAAAGTAGATCGAATTTTTTGGAAGACAGTTGAATTTTTAACAAAAAAATATGAATCTAAAATCTAAATAGTCGAATTTTTAAACAAAAAAGATTAGAATAGAAATGCATAAATTTTTAAAAAATAAACGAAAAATTTAACATTTTTCTACCAAAAAATTAAATTTTCAACCAAAAAATTAAATTTTCAACCAAAAAGTTGGACTTTCAACCAAATAATTAAATTTTCAACAAAATGGTTAAATTTTCCGCAAAATAGTTGAATTTTCAACCTGCAAAGATGAATGATTAAATAAAAATATGAATTTTCTACTAAGAAAATTAATTTTCCATCAAAAAAGAAACATGAATTTTCAACTTATAAAGGAAATACCAAAAATGGAATTGCTACATTTTCAGTCAAAAAAATTAATTTTTAACAACAAAAAAACGAACTTTTAACAGAAAAGTAAGTTTTCAAATAAATAGATGAATTTTCTTCCAAAAGACGAATAATCATTCAACTAGATGAATTTTCAGATAAAAAAAAAAATAAATTTTGATCCAAAAATGGAATAGCTAAATTCGTAGTTGAAAAAAAATAATTTTCATATAAAAATGAAACAAATTTTTAACAAAATAGTTAAATTTTCCAATAAATGGATAGATCTTCAACAAAAAAATAAATTTTCAACATAGAAGTTTGACTGTTAACTAACTAATTGAATTCTTGACGAAAACATATATTTTTTAAATAAAATAATTGCATTTTGAACCAAGTAATTAAAGTTTTAACCAAATAGTAGAATTTTTGAACAAACGAGATAAATTCCGAAATAGTTAAATTTTCAACCAAAGAGATGAATCTTCAAATGAAAAAAAAAATCAATTTTCAAGAAAAGGGTTCAACATTCAACCAAAAAGTTGAGTTTTCAACCAAACAGTTTTTTTAAAAAAGAAAATTAATTTTTCACAAAAAAAAGGATTATTATTAACAAAATACATGAATTTTCAACCAAGCACTTGATTTTTCAACTAAAAAACATGAATTTTCAACCAAATTGTTAAATTTTTAATTAAAAAAGATAAATTTTGAACTACAAATGGAATAGTTAAATTTATAGTTAAAAAATTAATTTTCAAACATAAATAAAAATAATTTTCAACCAAAGAATCTTAACAAAAAAAAATTAATTTTTATAAAAGTGGTTCAATTTTTTTTTTAAAAGTTTAATTTTCTCCTAAAGTAGTTGAATTCTCAATGAAAACACGAAAATTAATAAATTTTTAACTAAAGAGATAAATTTTTCTACAAAAATGATAATTTTATTTATCGTTTTATTTTAAATTATTAATATTAAGATTTTATATACCAAAAAAAAGTTCAACAAAATAGTTAAATTTTCAGCCAAAGAATCTTCAACCAAAAAAATTAATTTTTAACATAGTATTTTGACTGTCAACTAACTAGTTGAATTTTTGAACAAAAAAGATTACTTTTTAATAAAATAGTTGCATTTTTATAAAGTAATTAATGTTTTAACCAAATAGTTGAATTATTGAACAGACGAGATAAATTCCGAAATAGTTAAATTTTCAACCAAAGAATCTTCAACCAAAAAAATTTATTTTTAACATAGTAGTTTGACTGTTAACTAACTAGTTGAATTTTCATCAAAAAAAAATTATTTTTTAATAAAATAGTTGCATTTGTGACCAAATAATTAAATTTTGAACCAAATAGAAGAATTTTTGAAAAAGAAAAATTCCGAAATAGTTAAATTTTCAACCAAAGAGATGAATTTTCAAATGAAAAAAAATGAATTTTCAACCAAATTGTTAAATTGTTAATTAAAAAAGAAAAATTTCGAACCACAAATGGAACAGTTAAATTTGTAGTTAAAACATTAAATTTCAAACATAAATAAAAATAATTTTCTACCAAAGAATCTTCATAACAACAAAATAATTTTTAACAAAGTTGTACAATTTTTAATCAAAAATTTTAATTTTCTCCTAAAGTAGTTGAATTCTCATTGAAAACAGAAAAATTATTAAATTTTTAACCAAAGAGATGAATTTGTTTACAAAAATGATAATTTGATTTATCATTTTATTTTAAATTATTAATATTAAAATTTTATATACAAAAAAAAATTCAACAAAATAGTTAAATTTTCAACCAAAGAATCTTCACCAAAAGAAAATTAATTTTTATCAAACATTTTTATCAAAAATGATTGATCTTCAAAAAAATATGAATTTTTGGGAAAAAGGGTTCAAAATTCAACCAAAGAGTTGTACTTTCAACCAAAAAGTTTATTGTTTACCTAAGAACATTAATTTTCGAGAAAAAGATGAATTATCAACAAAATACATGAATTTTGAACCAAGCACTTAAATTTTCAAATAAAAAAAGATGAATTTTCAAATAAAAATGATGAATTTTCAACCAAATAGTTAAATTTTGGATTTCAGCTAAAAAATTATGTTTCAACCAAAAACAAAAAAAAATCAACAAAATAGTTAAATTTTCAACCAAAGAATCTTCAACGAAAAAAATTAATTTTTAACATAGTAGTTTGACTGCTAACTAACTAGTTGAATTTTTGACCAAAAAAGATGACTTTTCAATAAAATAGTTGCATTTTCAATAAATAATTAAAGTTTTAACCAAATAGTAAAATTTTTCAACAAACGAGATAACTTCCGAAATGAAAAGAATTTTCAAGAAAAGAGTTCAAAATTTAATCATAGAGTTGAGTTTTCAACGAAACAGTTTTTTTTAACCAAGAAGATTAATTTTCTACAAAAAAAATGCATTTTTGACTAGAAAGTTGAATTTTAAACTAAACAGATAAATTTTGATCAAAAAAAGGAAATAGTTGAATTTGTAGTTGACAAAATTAATTTTCAAACAAAAATGAAACAAATTTTCAACAAAATAGTTAAATTTTCAAACAAATAGATCAATCTTCAACAAAAAAATAAATTTTTAACATAGAAGTTTGACTGTTAACTAACTAATTGAATTTTTGACCAAAAAAGGTTACTTTTAAAAAAAATAGTTGCATTTTCAACCAAAGAGATGAATGTTCAAATGAAAAAAAATCGATTTTCAAGAAAAGGGTTCAAAAATCAACCAAAAATTTGAGTTTTCAACTAAACAGTTTTTTTAACCAAGAAGATTAATTTCCTACAAAAAAGATGATATATTATTAACGAAATACATAAATTTTCAACAAAATTGTTAAATTTTTAATTAAGAAAGATACATTTCGGACCACAAATGTCATAGTTAAATTTGTATTTAAAAAATTAATTTTCAAACATGAATAAAAATAATTTGCAACCAAAGAATCTTCACAAAAAAAAATTCATTTTTAACAAAGTTGTTCAATTTTTAATCAAAAAGTTTAGTGTTCACCTAAGAACTTTATTTTTCTACAAAAAGATGAATTATTAACAAAATATATGAAGCTTGAACCAAGAACTTGAATTTTCAAATAAAAAAGATGAATTTTCAAATTAAAAAAATTGGATTTTCAACCAAATAGTTAAATTTTCAATTGAAAAAGATAAATTTCGGACGAAAAATGAAATAGTTAAATTTTCAGCTCAAAAATTACTTTCCAGACAAAAATAAAAAAAATTCAACAAAATACTTAAATTTTCAACCAAAGAATCTTCAAACAAAAAAATTAATTTTTAACCAATTAGTTTGACTGATAACTAACTAGTTGAATGTTTGACCAAAAAAGATTACTTTTTAATAAAATAGTTGCATTTTCAACCAAGTAATTAAAGTTTTGACCAAATAGTAGAATTTTTTAACAAACGAGATAAATTCCGAAATAGTTATATTTTCAATCAAAGAATCTTCAACCAAAAAAATTCATTTTTAACATAATGGTTTGACTGTTAACTAACTAATTGAGTTCTTGACCAAAAAATATTATTTTTTAATAAATTAAAAATTAAATAAAAATGAAGCTACTACGAAGTCCATTTAAGTCGGATTTCAATTTCTGGTACCAAGTAAGACAATTATAATTTCCAAGCATTATAATTAGAAGCGATTATAAATTTAAAACAGCCGTTTTCGAAAAAATCCATTTCTAATTTAAAAAAATCGAAATTTCTAGAGTTTTTCGAAAACGAAAAAAGATATGAAATTTAGTTTAAAACCAAAACAGATCAATGTACAATCAAGATATTATGTATCAACAAATATTAATTTTTTATAAAAAAGGGATGAATTTCTTATCCAAAATGAGGAATTTTCGACAAAACAGTTAAATTTTCGATAAAAAAATGAACTAATTTTAGACAAAAAGTTTAAATTGGGGTCAGACAATTTTCTAAAAAATTGTTGAATTTTCAACAAAATAACTAAATTTTCAACCAAATAGTGCATTTTAAAACTAAACAGTTCAATTTTCTATCTATAAATTTGAATTTTTAGAGAAATAGTTAAATGTTCATCAGAAAAAATAAACTTTCAACCAAATATTTAAATTATCAAGTGAAAAGATAAATTTCTAACAAAACATAGAATCGTTAAATTTTCGGTGAAAAATAAAATAATTTTCAACAAAAAAAAATAAGAAAAAGAAAACGAATTTTCAACCAAAGAGATGAATTTTTAACGAGAATAATTAATCGTCAGAGAAAGAAAAAATTAATTCAAACCAAAAAATGTAATAATTGATATTTTGAAAGAAATTTAATTTTGAATTAAAAAGTTGAATTTACTAAAAAAATACGAATTTTCCAAAATTTATAACAAATAACTGAATTATCTACAAAAATGATTGAATTTTTAAACCCAAAAAATTAATTTTCGACCAAAAAATATGAATTTCAAAAAAGAATAGTTGAATTTTCAACAACATAATTAAATTTTCAAGCAAGTAATGAAATATTTAACTAATAAGTGTAATTTTCAATCCAAAAGGATGAGTTTTCTATCCAAAAAGACTAATTTTAGAGAAGAAAGTTTAATTCTAGGTAAAAAAAGAATACAAAAAAATAGTTGAATTTTCAATAAAATAAATAAATTTTCAACCAAGTAGTGCATTTTAAAATTAAACAGTTGAATTTTCTATCTGTAAATATGAATTTTCAGCGAAACAGTAAAATTATCAAGTAAAAAAATAAATTTTTAACAAAACATGGAATAGTTCAATTTTCGGTTGGAAAAAATTAATTTTCAACAAAAAAAAAAAACGAATTTTCAACCAAAGAGATGAATTTTCAACGAAAATATCTAATCTTCAGAGAAAGTAAAAATGAATTCAAAACAAAAAATTTAATAATTGATATTTTAACAACAACAAAAATTTTAATTTCAAATTAAGAAAGTTGGATTTAATAAAAAAAGACGACTTTTAAAAAATTTCTACCAAATAGCTGAATTATCTACAAAAATGATTAAATTACTAACCCAAAAAAAAAAAAAATTTTCTACAAAACAGTTAAATTTTCGACCAAAAAAGATGAATTTCAAAAAAAAAATAGTTGAACTTTCAACAAAATAATTAAATTTTCAAGCAAATAATTAAATTTTCAAGCAAATAATTAAATTTTTAAGCAATAATTTGAATTTTCAATCCAAAAGGATGAATTTTCTATCCAAAAAAACTAATTTTAGATGAAAAAGTTGAATTTTAGGTCAAAACATAATTTTAAAAAATAATTGAATTTTCAACAAAATAATTAAATTTTTGAACCAAATAGTTGACTTTTCAACTAAAAATGATCAATTTTCAACAAAAAATTGAATAATTAATTTTTGTTTCAAAAAATTAATTTTTAATCAAGAAAAGGAGTTTTTAACAAATCGGTTCAATCTTCAATCAAAAACTTAATTCTTAATATTGCAGTTTGATCTTCAACCGGCTGGTTTATTTTTTAACCAAAAAGATGACTTTTTGAAAAAATATTTGAATTTTTGACAAAATAGTTAAATTTTCAACAAAATATTTAAAGTTTCAATCACATATCGTAGATTTTTTTTTACCAAAAATATGAATTCTCATTCAAAAATATAACAGTAGACTTTTCAATTAGAAAAAACATTAATTTTCAAATAAAAAAAATGAATTCTCAATCCAAAAGGACGAATTTTCTACCAAAAGGGACCAATTATCAACAAAACATTTTCATTTTGGACCAAAATAGGTAAATTTAGAAAAAATTTTAATTCTCAACAAAATAATAACAAATTTCCGAACAGTGTAATTTTCAACCAAAAAGATGACTTTCTAAAAAAATAGTTGATTTGACAAAATAGTTGAATTTTCAAAATTGAATTAAAGTTTCAATCAACTATAGTCGAGTTTTTCTTACAAAAAATATGAATTCTGATCCAAAAATATAATAGTAGACTTTTAAATTGAAAATAATGAATTTTTAAATAAACAAAAGGAATTTTCAATCCAAAAGGACGAATTTCCTACCCAAAGAGACCAATTAGCGACAAAAAGTTTTAATTTTCGACCAAAAAAGGTAAATTTAGAAAAAAATTTTGAATAAAAGAATTTTTGATAAAAAAAGATTAATTAGAAACCATAAATATAATATTAAAATTTCTAATTAAAAAGAATTAACTTTCAAATTTAAAAAAAAAACGGGAACAAGAGGAGTAGGGAAAGTGTGTGAATTTCTTGATTTTTTTTTCATATCTCGTTTCATCAAAAAAAATGAAAAATTCGATTTTTCGAATTGAAACTGAATTTTTTCAAAAGTGATCCTGGAACAACTATATGAAATAATAAATAAATTTATTTAAATTTAATCTTATTTCATATAATGAATATTTTGAATACAATCCTGATAAAAATGGAAATCCACATAAAGAAAAATTAAGAAAACGGAAATATATAATAATTAAAGGAACTTCATTAATAAAAGTGATATTGCTTTAAATATTTTATGAGAAATTAAATTGTTAAAAAACATAATTTATTAAATTTATTGATAATATTAATATCATTAATGCTAATTGTCTCCCAGTAGAAAAGCAATCATTTATTTGAAATTAAATTCTATTAAGGTATCTAGCAATTAATACAGTATATGACCGGCAATCGGAAGACCTGAGGTTCGATTCCCAGCAGATCGAAGGAGAAGATATTTTTTTTCACTGATAAATTCTAAACAAAAAAATTAAATTAAAACCCATCCCCGATGATAATATGGATTTCATAAATTTTAAATGTTAAATTAAAAGTATTAACAATTATATTGGAATGTCTAAGAGAAGTCAAATAATTCTGAATATTATCAAGAAGCTGCTCAGTTAGTAATTAATTTGAAAGGGATTTGCGAAGCTCCACTTGATTTCTACCTCTCAATATTTCGAGGAAGGTTAATTAATGATTGAGTGTCAGAAGTAAATTTAATCTCACCCCATATATCAACGTGCTCACTACTGAGATAAGGTGTAATTAGAACAGTAATGGAGAAACAATTTCCAGGTTAATAAAATTTTTCTCAGAAATCTGACATGATCGAGAATATAATGGAATATTAGTTTAAACAATTAGTCGTTGAAAAATTTTATTTTAATTACGGACACACTTTTTGGAAATTAAATTAATATTTTTTTAATTTCATGAATAGGCCTATTTGGAGACCTAAGAATGACAACTTTGTAAAGACAAATTTTTTATCAAATATATTTTTGTTTAATTGAAGAAATTAAATTCAGAATAAATAAATAAAATTTTACATTTAACATGCAAATTTAACAATGCAATTCTTGGAAATTAAAAAAAAAGAACAAGAATCCAATAATCAAATTTCGACGTTGGATTCTTGCTTTTTTTTATTTTCCAAGAATTTCGTAGTTAAATTTGATTCAATTATCATAATTAGTTAAAAATAATTACATAAAATTTTGATGAAATAGATGAATTTTTTAGGAAAAATTGATTTTCAAACGAAACGTATTTTTTATTAAAATAGTTTAGTTTTCAAGTTAAAATATTGAACCATGAAAGATGAATTTTTAACCAAATTGTTAAATTATAAAAAAATTAATTTTTGCCCAAATGTTTGAACTTTTGAGCAAAAGAGATTAATTTTCAACAAAACAGTCAATTTTCAGCCAAATAGTTAAATTTTCTACTGAAAAAGTGGAATTTTGAACAAAAAAGTTGAATTTGAACCAAAACGAACGATGTATTAACAAAATTGTTGAATTTTCAACCAAAAAATGTGAATTTTTAACAAAAAAATTAATTTTCCACCAAATTTCAAACACAGTTTGCAGTCAAGAAATAAAAAAAATGAATCACATTTTTGAATTTGTAACCCAGAAAGACAAATTTTCGACAAAGGACGATTATTCAAACAGAAAATGTCGTTTTTCAACAAGAAAGTTAGTTTTCAAACCGACAGTTGAATTTTCTACTTAAACAGACGAATTTTCGACAAAACAGTTAAATTTTCAACCAAAAAGGGCAAAATTTGAACATTTTTTTATTTTCAACCAAAAAATGTAAATTTTCAATAAAAAAGTTAATTTTCAACCAAATTACAACCAGATTTTTCAATCCAAAAATTGAAAAAATTACAACCAAATTGATGAATTTTTATCCCAAAAAGACAAATTCTTGACAAAAGATTAGAATTTTTGAACTGAACATGTCAATTTTCAACACAATTGTTAATTTTCAAATAAGTAGTTAAATTTGTTCTAAAAAAAGGCGAATTTTCAAGAAAAGAATAGAATTTTCATCAAGAAAATTAATTTTCAAACAAGTAGTTGAACTTTCTAATAAAAAAAACGAATTTTCGAAAAAAACAGTTGAACTTGCAACTAAAAACGATGAAGTTTTAACAAAATTTTTGAATTTTCAACAAAAATATTCATTTTTAACCAAAAAATGTGAATTTTCAAGAAGAAAGTTCATTTTCAACCGAATAGTTGAATTTCCTTCATAGAAAGGCAAATTTCCAACAAAGAGTTGAATTAAAAAAAAAAAGTTAATTTTTAAATAGATAGTTGAATTTTCGACTCAAAAAGACGAATTTACAACAAAAAGCAGTTGAATTTGCAACTAGAAAGGACGTTTTAACAAAAATTTTTAATTTTCAACACAAAAATGTTAATTTTTCACCCAAAAATGTGAATTTTCAACAAAGAGTTTAATTTTTACAACGAAAGTTAATTTTCAAACAGATAGTTGAATTTTCTACTTAAAAAGACGAATTTTCAAGAATATGGCTGAATTTGCAACCAAAAAGGACAAAGTTTTAACTATTTTTTTTTATTTTTAACAAAGAAATGTTAATTTTTAACAAAAAATTTAATTTTCAACAAGAAAGTTAATTTTGAACCGAATAGTTGAATTTCCTTCTTAGAAAGGCAAATTTTCAAAAAAAAGTTGAATTTTCAAAAAGAAAGTTAATTTTCAACCATATAGTTAAATTTTTTACTCAAAAAGATGAATTTTTAACAAAACAGTTGAATTTCCAAACAAAAAGGACGTTCTAACAAAAATTTTGAATTTTCAACATAAAAATGTTAATTTTTAGCCAAAAAATGTGAATTTCAAACAAGAAAGTTAATTTCCAACCGAATAGTTGAATTTTCGTCTCAAAAAGGCAAATTTAAAAAGATAAAGTTAAATTTTCACAAAAAACGTTAATTTTCACACAGATAGAATTTTCTACTAAAAAATACGAATTTTCAACAATATAGTTGAATTTGCAACCAAAAAGGACATTTCAACAAGATTTTTTAATTTTCCACAAAAAAATGTGGATTTTCAACAAAAAAGTTAATTTCCAACCGAATAGTTGAATTTTCGTCTCAAAAAGGCAAATTTAAAAAGATAAAGTGGAATTTTCACAAAAAACGTTAATTTTCAAACAGATAGAATTTTCTACTCAAAAAGACGATTTTTCAACAATATAGTTGAATTTGCAACCGAAAAGGACATTTTAACAAGATTTTTTAATTTTCCACGAAAAAATGTGAATTTTCAAAAAAAAGTTAATTTTCAACCAAATTACAACCAGATTTTTCAGTCCAAAAATTTAAAAGATTACAAGCAAATTGATGAATTTTTATTCCAAAAAGACAAATTCTTGACAAAAGAGTGGAATTTTTAAACTGAAAAGTCAACTTTCAACAAAAAAGTTAATTTTCAACCGAATGTTGAATTTTCTTCTTAAAAAGGCCAATTTTCAAAAAAAGAGTTGATTTTTAAAAAGAAAGTTAAGTTTCAAACAGATAGTTGAATTTTCTACTCAAAAAGACGAATTTCCAAGAAAAAACAGTTGAATTTGCAACTAAAAAGAAAGTCTTGACAAAATTTTTGAATTTTCAACACAAAAATGTTAATTTTCAACCAAAAAATGTGAATTTTCAACAAGAAAGTTAATTTTCAACCGAATAGTTGAATTTTCTTCTCAAAAAGGCAAAATTTCAAAAAAAAGAGTTTAATTTTTAAAAATAAAGTTAATTTTGAAACAGATAGTTGAATTTTCTACTCAAAAAGACGAATTTCCAACAATATAGTTGAATGTGCAACCAAAAAGGACGTTTTAACAAAATTTGTTTATTTTCCACACAAAACTGTGAATTTTCAACAAAAAAGTTAATTTTCAACCAAATTACAACCAGATTTTTCAGTCCAAAAATTGAAAAAATTACAAGCAAATTGATGAATTTTTATCCCAAAAAGACAAATTCGTCACAAAAGAATGGAATTTTTAAACTGAAAAAGTCAACTTTCAACAAAAAAGTTAGTTTTCAACAGAATAGTTGAATTTTCTTCTCAAAAAGGCAAATTTAAAAAAAAAAGAGTTGAATTTTTAAGTATAAAGTTAATTTTCAAACATATAGTTGAATTTTTTACTCAAAAAGACGAATTTCCAAGAAATAACAGTTTTCAACAAGAAAGTTAATTTTCAACCGAATAGTTGATTTTTTTTAAAAAAGGCAAATTTTCAAAAAAAGAGTTGAATTTTTAAAAAGAAAGTTACTTTTCAAACAGATAGTTGAATTTTCTACTCAAAAAGATAAATTTCCAATCAAAAAACAGTTGAATTTGCAACTAAAAAGGACGTTTTAACAACATTTTTGAATTTTCAACAAAAAAATGTTCATTTTTAACCAAAAAATGTGAATTTTCAACAAGAAAGTTAATTTTCAATCGAATAGTTGAATTTTCTTCTGAAAAAGGCAAATTTTGAAAAAAAGTTGAATTTTTGAGAAGAAAGTTAATTTTCAAACAGATAGTTGAATTTTATACTCAAAAAGACGAATTTTCAACAAAAAACAGTTGAAATTACAACTAAAAAGGACGTTTTAAGAAAATTTTTTAATTTTCAATACAAAAATGTTAATTTTTAACCAAAAAATGTTAATTTTCAACAAGAAAGTTAATTGTCAAACGAATAGTTTAATTTTCTTCTCAAAAAGGCGAATTTTCAACAAAGAGTTGAATTTTCAACAAAAGAATTGAATTTTCAAAAAGAAAGTTAATTTTCAAGCAGTTGAATTTTCTACTCAAAAAGACGAATTTTCAACAATTTAGTGGAATTTGCAACTAAAACAGACGTTTTAACAAAACTTTTGAATTTTCAACACAAAAATGTTAATTTTTAACCAAAAAATGTGAATTTTCAACAAGAAAGTTAATTATCAACCGAATAGTTGAATTTTCTACTCAAGAAAAGAATTTTCAACAATATAGTTGAATTTGCAACTAAAAAGAACGTTTTGATAAAATTTTTTAATTTTCCACACAAAAATGTGAATTTTCAACAAAAAAGTTAATTTTCAACAAAAACTATATATCACAGTCCAAAAATTAAAAAAATTTCAACTAAATGTTTAAGTTTTTGATAAAAAAAATACAAATTTTTAACAAAAAAGGTTAAATTTTCTATCTGGGAAAACGAATTTTCTACAAAAACTTAATTTTAAGCCAAATAAATTAATGTTCTACTAAAAAAAATAGCTTTCAACCAAAAAGTTGACGTTTTAACAAAATAGTTGAATTAAAAAAAAAAATTAACATTTTAACCAAATAGTAGAATTTAACTATTTGGTTGAAAAAATTCAACTGTTTTGTTGAAAATTCTTTTTTTGGTTGAAAAGTACTTGCTTGAAAAATCGTCTTTCTTTCTTAAAGAATGCAACTGTTTTGGTTTAAAATTAAACTATTTTGTTAAAAAAATCAACTTTTTGGGTAAAAAATTCAATTGTTTTTTTTTAATTCATCCTTTTGGATCAAACATTGGTTTTTTTCAATGAAAATGAATATTTTTCGGTTGAAAAGTACTTGGTTTAAAAATCATCTTTCTTTTTCAAAAAATGCAATGATTTTTTATTGAAGTTTAATCTTTTGTTTAATGAGTCAACTATTTCGTTAAAAATTCATCTTTGCAGTTTGGAAATTTAACTTTTTGATTAAAAATTCAACTACTTCAATGAAAATTGCATAATTTAGAGGAAAATTCAACTGTTTTGTTGAAAAAATCATCTTCTTGGGTCAAATATTCAACTTTTTTTTTAATTCTTCTTTTTTAGTAACTAATTAATTGATTTTTCTTTTTTTTTTCTTTTGGATTGAAAATTCATATTTTTTGGTTGAAAAGTACTAGGTTGAAAAATCATATTTCTTAGTTCAAAATGGATCCGTTTTTGGCTGAAGTTCAATTTATTATTTTTTTTTTGTTTAAATCGATAATTTGGTCAAAAATGCAACCATATGGATGTAAATTTGTTCGTTTTTTTAAATAGAAAATGCGTTCTTTTGGATTAAAAATGATATTTCTTGGTTAAAAATGAAACCGCTTTTGGTTGAAAATTCGACTACTTGGTTAAAAATTTAAGCATTTTGTTAAAAAATCTTTTTATTTTTTTAATAGAAAATTTCTTCCTTTGGATGAAAAATAAATCCCTTTCGCTTGAATGTGTAACTAATTGTTTTTAAATGCAGCTTTTTAATATGTCGGCAAGAAAATGTTTGAAGATCTTGCAAAATTTAATTTAATTCAATTCATTGCAATTCCTAATTCATAATTCATAAGGAATAATATAGGTGAATTATAGTTTTTTAATTTTAATTTTCTCAAGTGCACATTTAAATAAATTAAAACTATTTCCAACCAGGAAACAAAAACGCTTTTTAAGAAAAGCAGAAGAATAGATTTAAAAACAGATTCTACATCAAGAAAGGGAGAGAAAATATACTTTTTTTTTTTATCCACAATTGAAAGTTTAAAAGCAGACAAGTCGTTTTCCATACTCTTATCTGATACATTATTTCCCACGAGAGTTGGAAACCAAGTCAAGTCGCCAGAAAAGGAGATTCAAAAATGAAAAGTTTTCCTCATTTGAATTTTGCTTGGAAGAATGACACTTGAAAGATCACTGATGCTTCTCAAGGGCAGAAAACTTCCAGCAGAAAAGTTTTACAAGTATTTTACATAAACAAAAATTCTAGCAGATGATATTATATAAAGGGAAAGAATTTGTTTGAAATTAAAAAAAAAATTGAAAAATAAAATAAAAAAATTAGTAAAATAGGATTGAAATGAAAATTTGCAGACCTGAAATATAGGAAAATTTTATAAAAGAGTAAATTTATATAAGAATTCAACTTTGAATCAAGTACTTAACTTTACAGTCAGAAAAGAGAAATTTTCAATAAAATAGTTGAATCCTTAACCGAGAAAGATTTTTTATGAAAGAATAAAAATTTTTTTTACCAATCTCGCAAATTTCCAATCTCAAAATACAAATTTTCTACAGAACATTTTAAATTTTAACAAAAAAGTTTATTTTCGACCAAAAAAGATTTTTCAGGCAAGCAAGAAAAGAATGGGAATCAAATAGTTGAACTTTCAAGTCAAAAATACAAATTTCCTCTATAATAGTTAACCCTTCAACGAAAAAGTTAATTTTCAACCAAATAGTGAAATGTTCAACAAAAGTTTTAATTTTCAACCAAACAGTTGAATTTTTAATTGAAAAAGATAAATTTTCGAAAGAAAAATTTATTTTCTTCCAAAATACGAATTTTCATTCAAATACTTAAATTTTTAAATAATAAAGATCATTTAATAATAATCAAAAATGAAAAAATTGAATAAATAATTTTCAATGAAAAAATTAATTTTCAAAAAAATAGACCTATTTTCAACAAAAAAATGAGATTTTAACAAAGTATTAATTTATAAACGAAAGATATAGACAGATTTGAAGGGATTTAAATTTAAAATTTTAATTAAGGAGATTTTGAACAAATTTTTCACAAAAATGTTAATTTTGAGCCAAATAGTTGAATTTTTAACTTAAAGATATCAATTTTTAAACAAATATATTAATTTCCTTCTAAGGGATGAAACGTCATTTAAATAGTTCAATAATGAATTTATCAATAATAAAAATAATAGAAAAATGAATAATGAAATAATGAAAAATAATGCATTTTTAACCAAGATTTAATTCTCAAACAAAAGAGATGAAATTTTTTACAAAATAGTGTAATTTTCAAGAAACATTTTTATTTTGAAGCAAATAGTCGATTTCTTAATTAAAATAGATAAATTTTCATCCAAAAAGATCAATTTTTAACCAAAAATAGGATAAATAAATTTTCAGTTTAAATAAATAATTTGTAACGAAAAAAAATTAATTTTCAACAAAATATTTATATTTTCAACCAAAGATATCTTCAAACGAAACAATACATTTTTAACAAAGTATTAATTTTCAATCGGAAGAGATAAATTTTCTACAAAATAGTGGAATTTTCAAAAAAAATGTTACAACGTCTTCAATTTTAACAAAATTAATTTAATTTATATTTTAATTTAAATTAAAAAACAGTTGAATTTTTAATTAAAAACGATTCATTTTCAACCAAAAAAATCATCATTAAATTTTCAGTTTGAATAAATAATTTTAAATGAAAAAATGAATTTTCAACCAAATAGTTGAATTGTTAACCAAGAGACCTTCAAATAAATAGTTAAATTAAAAAAAAAAAAGAATAATGAAGAAAGAAAAACAGATTTTCAACCAAAAAATATTTTAATATTAAATAAAAAAGAGCTGAATTCAACAACAACAAAAACAAATTCCAACAAAATATTTATATTTTAAACCAAATATATCTGGAACCAAACCAATTAATTTTTAACAAAGTATTAATTTTCAACCGAAAGAGATACATTTTTTACAAAAATAGTTGTTTTCAACAAAAATATTAATTTTCAATAAAACAGCTGAATTTTTAATTAAAAAAGATCAATTTTCAACATAAAATATTATTATTAAGGTTTCAGTTTGAATAAATAATTTTAAACGAAAAAATTAATTTTGAACCAAATAGTTGAACTGTCAGCCAAGAGACCTTCAAATAAATAGTTGAATTTTTAATGGAAAAAAATAGAATAATAAAAAAAAACTAAATGAAAAAAGATTTTCAACCAAAAGAAGTGCGTTTTGGAACAAATAATACGAATTTTTTACAGAAGCAGTTTTCAATCAAGAATGATTTCTCACTTAAGGATGAAAAAAAAATTCAACTAATTTTTCGACATTTTCAGCCAAAGAGACGAATTCTCTATAAAACAGTTAAATTTTCAACGTAAAAGTTACTTTTCGAACCAGAAAGAAGAATTTTCAACAAACAATTTTAATTTTTCAACAAAAAGGTTTTTCAGTCAAAAAAGAGGAAAAATTTCAACCACTTTGTTAAATTTTCAAGTCAAAAAGACTCATTTTCTACAAAACAGTTCAATTTTTAACCCAGAAATATCAATTTTCAACAAAAAACTTAATTTTTACCAAACACGATTGATTTTTCAACCCGAAAATATGAATATTCGAAAAAAGTTAATTTTTAACCAAAATGTTTAATATTAACCAACAAGTTCAATTTTCAACCCGAAAATATGCATTTTCAACAAAAAATTGAATTTTTCAATGACATATTGAATTTTCATCCCAAAAAGATGAATTTTCAACAAAATAATCAATTTGGTACATGATTTTGAATTTTAAAGGGAATTAAAAAAAAATCTAAATGTTACGCTGTTAGTTCCATTGAAAAAAAGAAACTTTTATTTTAAATATATTCGCAAATCTAGAGAATCTTCACAAATTAATCCATAATTTACTAATAATTCCAATAAATTAATAAATTTCCTTCCAAACACGATAAATTGATTTTTTAAATTATTGAAATCCCTAAATTCTTAAAAATCTTCGAAAATACTTTGAAATATTTGAAAATCTATTCACAATTCCTTGGGATCTGCTCAAATATTCTAAAATATTTCCAATTCAATGAAATCTTTCGAAATCCCTTGAAAAGTTTTCAAACTCTTGAAAAATCCGTTCGCCCTGAGTATTAAAAAGAAGTGAATTTGATATTCTTTCATTATTACCGTACCATCTTCCCCAGAAAGATCATTTTTAGTCTATATATCTTGAAGTACTTTTACGACAATTTTCTCTCATAAGGAGCATCATTACTTTTAATCAAGGGCTGCAATCTGCTCGTTAAGCGTCGACAAATTGCGATTAACGATGATAAAAGAAAATATTCATTTGAGAGAGGAATTGAGAAATATTTCCTCTTAAAGGAGATCCGAAGAAATCTACCCTTGTTCTAACTGCTCGACGATCCTCGAGGGCCAGAAAAAGGGTGGAAAATAGAAATCCTTGAGGACCATTAAACCAAGTTCTGAGCCGAACTACTTGTTCCAGTTAAAGGACTACAGATGAAGCCATTTCATAACAAACTTTTCAGATCACCGACTATAACTTACTTTTCAAGTTTTTACCTCCTAAAAAAAGATCGATTACTTTTCAGCATTGATAAATTCCTGGAAGATTTTTAAGAAATGCCAGATACGTCAAATCAAATTTTGTACAAAAAAGTTAGTCTTCAACCAAGCAGTTGAATTTTCAAACAAAAAATATAAATTAAAACGAAAAATGTAACAGTTGTTATTTTCGTCAAAAAGGATTTTTATTTTAAATGAAACAACAGTTGAATTCGTCCAAAAAAGAACAATTTCCAAACACAAAAAGTTGAATTGACAGACCAAAGGTTTGGTGGATAGCTGCTCGCCAGACTAGCTGACGCACGAGTGTCGCTCTCAGACCAAGCACGGCCTTATATACTCCTGCCCCACTCTCGGTTGCCCCGTGCGGCGGTGGTTACCGTAGTGGGGGGTGGTGGCTGTGATTGGTGGCGTTGGTTCACATGGTTTGTCGTTCTCAGCAGAGTGGGGCTCGCTTACCGCGTTGAGTGCTGACTGACCTTACTGCCCGCGCGTTCGGGCCTGTTTTATTCTATACTCTGTTCACCGAGAGAATTAAATCGGTCGCGCAAGTTTTTATGAAAGAAGGCGTCGACAAATTTTTTTTCGTTCGGTCGACAGTCAATCGCTTTTAAAGGAGGACACCATTTTTTTCAAATAGACTGACCCAAGTATCCAGAGTGTAATATTCTGTCGAGTAATATTATTTAAATTGCTAAATGGCATCTTACAATTTTTAACCAAAAAATGATACAAATTTTCCAAAAGAGACGAATTTTCTACAAAAGATTTCATTTTTTAACCCGAAAATATTGATTTTCTGCAGAAAAAGTTAATTTGTAACCGAAATAGACGAATTCTCAACGGAAAATGTAATAATTAATATTTTAATCCAAACGTATTTTTATGTTGAATAAAAAACAATTGAATCAATAAAACAACGAATTTTTAGCAAAATAGTTACACTTCGAACCAAAGAGAAAATTAATTAACTAAAATGATGAATCTTCCACCAAAAAAAGTGAATTCTTAAGAAAGAAGTTTAATTTTTAATCAACTAGTTAAATTCTCAAATAAAAAAGATGGATTCTCAGTGAAAAATACAATCATTCTCAATAAAATCATAGAATCCTCAACTAAAAGAGATTTTAATATCAAACGAAACAATCACAATTTTAATTTTTTTTTTTCAAATACAAAATTTGTACCAAGAGAGATGAATTTTCAAACCAAAAAGACCGATTTTTAACAAACAAAATTTTAGTCAAGAAAGACAAAAATTTGAGGTAAATTTTAATTTGGAGGAAAAATAATTTCTAATATAAACAAGAAATTTCTAATAACTATTTTTTTAGTTTCTAGGTTTATTTTCTTTAAATTCATATAAATAATTTTTTCCTGGGATTCACGAGAAAATTCAAAACGATTTTTGAAGATTTCAGATCTGTCGAAAAAGTATCTAGAAACTTTCTGAGAAATTTGTTTTTATTTTACAGGATTTTACCAAATTTAAGGTAAATTTGAGTCAGTTAAAAATATATTTAGGACTTTTAGACTTTTAGATTCTTTTCGAAACTAATAAAAGTACTAAATATCTTTTTAAAATGACTCGAATCTTCTTAAAATCTTCCGTATTTGTTTCTGACAATTTTGGACATTTTTTCAATCTTTTGAAATATTTTAGAAAATTCTCTTCAAGTTAATTTTTCAAACGAAAGAAGTGCGAGATTTTCGATAATTTCGTTCCACCTAGTTTTTTTTACCAATTTTCTACAAAGAAGTTGAATTCTCAACCCTCAGATATGAGTTTCCAACCAAAAAGATAATTTTCAATAAAATAGTTAAATTTTAAACTAGAGTTAAATTTTCAAACAAAGCAAACGGATTTTCAAGAAAATAGTCAAACTTTCACCCAAGCAGTCAAGTTTTCAATCAAGAAAATTAATTTTCTACAAAAAAAAGAACTTTCAACAAAATACATCAATTTGTAACCAACCTGTTAAATTTTTAACTAAAAACGATCAATTGAATATTTAACAAAGTAGTTTAACTTTCGACTAAGCAATTGAATTTTCAACCAAAAAAGAATAATTCTGAATGTAAAATTTAGTATGCGAATTTTCAACTAAAAACGATCAATTTCCAACCAAAAATAGAATAGCTAAATTTTCATTTGAAAAATTAATTTTCAATCAAGAAAAGGAATTTTTAACCAAATTATTTAACCTTGAAAAAAAAGGAATTTTGAATAAGGTAGTGCAATTTTCAACCGAGTAGTTTATTTTTGACCATACAATCTGAAAAGGAAATTTTCTGTCCAAGAAGGCGAATTTTCAAGAAAGCAATTGAATTTTTGATCTACAAAGATGACTGAAAAAAATAGTTGCAGTTATATCAAAATAATTAAATTTTCAACCAAAATTGTAAAGTTTTTACCTACAAGACATTAATTCTGAACCATACCTGTTTTTTACATAATCTAACTAAATTTCTAAAACTTAGAATCTTATTCAAATGCACATTTTATTCGGCATAACTAACAAAATAGCACCCAAAAAGATTTGAAATAAAGTTGAAAATTTATACAAAAAATTGCTATGTCTTAAAATTGGAAAAAAATTCCTTTCTAGCTCCGCTGGGAATCGAACCCAGGTCCACAAATTGCCGGTCTGGTGCTCTAACCCAATCCATAGTTACCCAACCTGCACCTGTTGTATCTGGGTTCAAATCCCAGCGGAACTAGAGAGAAATTTTGTCACAGTTAAAAACTGGAGACATTTTGGTTTAGTCCAGTAGTGCCCTGATATAATTTGTATTTAATATCAAGAATTTACAGCTGAGCAAGGGAATAATTTATCATTTAATAATAATTGATGAAAAAGACATCTATTTTTTATGCTCTTAGCAAAGAAGTAGGATATCGTCAACAAAACTTTAAAGGGGGGGGGGGGTTTGAAGAGAAAGAAGAGGGGTTAAAATAGAGATTGTCTCATAAATTAAGAGGCTGTCTTCTGCCTTATATAAAGCCGCCATCTTCGAGTTTCTATTGATCAGGTAAATTTGGCACGCTACACGAGATTACGTCACACAGTGATGTAAACGACATATAATTTCGAGAGAATAGTAATTTTTCTTGATGAAAATTCCGCGAAATCCTTCAACACTCGAAATCCAAGAGAAAAAAACACAGAAATAAAAATATGAACCGCCTTTAAGTCTTAGAAAGTTCTAATGAGATGTTTTCTCGTCAACCGTAGGAATGAATTACTTAAACACAAAGTTTGTAATAAATTTCAATTTGGAAGTAGAAAGATAAAATAAATTGAATGTATCTTGAAAGTAACTTTTACTTCTTCTTTCTACGTCAAGATTTGTATGAAGGAGAATGATGGATTGAATTTTCAAACTATGAGGAAGCCAGAACAAAATAATTAAATTTCCAATTAAAAGAGATGAATTCTGAACCAAAAATAGTAGATTTTTGAATTGAAAAAACCTTAAATTTTAAATAAATAAGAAAAGTGTTCTACACAATAGTTCAATCTTCAACTAAACAAATGAATCTTTAACCCAAAAATGAATTTTTTACAAAGTAGTTCATATTTCCACTAAGCAGTTTAATTGCCAATCAAAAAAGGAAGATTTTTCAGTCAGCAAAGAACCGAAAAACTAACCAAATTGTGAAATTTTAAAGCGAGAAAGACTTTAAAATTTAAAGAAAATGTCTTCAAATGTTTCCAAAGCAGCCAAATTTTGAAAAAAATAGTTAAATTTTGTATACTTCTTGTATGCTGGAACACGATATTTTTCTGTACAATGGCAATGATCTCTATGCCTATCATCAATTGTGAAAAGTTTTGGATGAATTCAAAAAATATGACTTTGTAGCTACATAGCTATGTAATAACATAGCCAATTGAACAATTTTAGCAAAAAATTATTTTGGTTAGACTGTCTAAATGAATAAATATCCATTGGTGGCTTCTACCGGGATATGTGTTAATTTTCTGATGTTGTTTAAAGATGCGTTTCGAAGCAGATCTATATCCTCTTCAACTTATTATTGTTCACAAAATATTATTGAACATTCAAACGAAAATATTCTTTGGTTCTTACGGTTTTGCAAATAAAAAGCAAGACTTTTCCATTCTTGGACGATGGTAGATGTGTAGAAATCGTAATCTTCTTCTAGTCTTCTGTAGAAACTTTTGCAGTTCATGATGAATTCAAAGAAATTTCCACCATATGTTTTAAATTTACTATCCCTTTATCTATGTATTTTTTGTTATAAATTTTCAAGTCAAGAAAAGGAACTTAAGGTGAATCTAAGGGTTGATATTTCCCCAGAGTGAGAGTGATATAGATGAATGAAACTGTGTACATGGCATTGATGGATCTAGAGGTGGACATTTTAGACGTCCCTATCCTACACCATGTCTACACGCCTGGTAAAACACGTGTTTGTAATGTATTAACGTCTTTAGGTGGGCGAATTATGTGATCGTGATCCATCATCCAAACTGTAATTTCTATCTTCTCGGCTAATAGAACTATCCAGTTTATTACAAAATAACCGACCCGGCAAAAGTTTTGCACACCAGAACTGAAAGACGTTCTAACCAATTTGTTTGAAAATTTTCCAGGGATGTAAAAGGATTCAGGGTATTTTCAATGATGCAGCCTTTTAAATACATAATTAAAAACGCGCCGCTTTTCACAACATATGCGTCACTTAGCTCCAGTTTACGGTATCTATTGGAAATTAATTTCTAGATATTCTCTCTTAATTATTTCAATTTCAATGTCTGGATCTTTGATCAAGACAGAAAGAAAATAACTTTTCCCTTGTACTAAAATAAGGGGAGTTCAAGGTAAAAGTAAACTTCTCGTGTCTATTTTTACATTGAATAAGATCGCCACTGAGGCATATTGAGAGCAAAGCAAATTCAAGAAGAATGGACGAACATTGGCTGAATACTGGATAGCAAGTATCGATTTACATTTCACAAGAGCCTTTGTCTTCACCTATTCAAGAAGTCCAAATGGACTGGCGCATCCTGCTTTCAGCCTCAATGTCTCATGGCTTTGACATGTACCTAACATTCTGGCCAATGAATTGTTAAGATCAGTTTCCTCAGCAATGGTTTCATTTACTTAATTGACGAAGAAAGCAATTCCAATTGCCAAATGCTGGCCATTGTTCAAATTATGCAGTATGCGCATGAATTGTCTTTTAAAAGCAGAAATTTATCAGTTTGTTTCACTTTCCCAGGCGAAAAAGTTATACGTAGTCATGGTAACAATTATGAATAATTGTCGTTCGTTTTATACAAAATAATGTATAAGAACAAATGAAAATTATATGAGCAATTGTCATTAGCCTTTAGATTTGATGTCCTAGTTATTTATTGGTGTTTGCTGATATAGTTGAGATTAATTATTGACTATAAGATTCATTTGCCTGCGATAAAAGGTAAAGTTGATTATTTTCAAGTTGTATAAGATAACTTTACAATAGAATTCTTCTCAGGGATAATTGTAAATAACATATATTTTCGAAAAAAATCCGCTTTGAATATTGCACTTCAAAGAAAAGCAAGCTTCGACGTTTCAATTTCGATAATTATTAAAAATGTTAAGAAATTCAAGGAGATAAACACGTGAAAAAATGTTATTTGATTATTTAGGTTACACTTGTTGTATGCTGGAACACGATATTTTCCTGTACAATGGCAATGATCTCTATGCCTATCATCAATTGCGAAAAGGTTTGCATAATCGCGACCTTTCATTTTCTTTTAAAAAATTATTTGAATTGTGTTTTTAATGATTTCCATTAGCATAAAACTCAGAAAAAGTATTAATTTGAACAAAGAAGCGGCTTCAAAATGTACTGAAACAAAATTGATCCATAATTGGTTCATATTGAACAATACGAATATTGAAAGAAATTCAATTGTTTTTTTCAGTTTTTACATTAACTAAAAGAGAATAATTGAATTTTCCACAAAAAAGTTAAAAACAAGTGTTACTTGGCAATTGTTTAAACAAATAAACATTGCCAATACCAAAAAATAACTTGTTTAATAATTTGTTTATAACGTAATAAAAATGTTTAATAAATCTCAACTTTACTTTTTTCTTTTAAAATTCAAGATTATTCTCATTATTTTCAGATAGTTTTAGCACAAATATAAGACATTTGACAAATACGAGCTAATCAATTCACCCCTGTGAGTTTAAAAACCATATAACAATAAAAAGTTGAGTGTCGAGAAGGACACTGATGTAATTTTTTCTACCTTACTTTTTTGCTGAGAGCAAAGTAAGGACGGAGGATCGAATGGCAAGTGTCCAAACTCATCATCTGTCAAGCAGTCACAGTTGGTCAAGGACAAACTTTCTTCAAATTTTTCTTTGGGGACAATGAAAGTGGTAGCAGAATTGATTGTTTACAAAATTGCTAAACACATTTTTAATAAAATTAATTAATGAAACAAGATTTAAAATAAGCAATCTGAAGTTATTGTTTAACGTCTAAATATTTTTCAAGCTAATAATGATTTTGATTTGGAAATATCATGCACCGATGTTTCAAGACGTGATTCGAGACCCGATTCGAAGCGAGATTTGTGACGAGATTTAAGACGACGCTCAAGATGAAACGAGATTTAGGACAAGACTCAAGAAGGAATTTGATACGAGAATCAAGATGAGACCTGAGACGAGATTTTATACAAGATTCGAGACGAAACTCGAGACGAAACTCGAGACGAAGTTTGAAACGAGATTTCAGGCAGGATTTGAGACCAGGTGAGACGAGATTCGAGACAAGATAAAATTTGAGACAAGATAAGATGTGTGGTGAAGGAAGCGAGGAAATGAATGAGACGACTTTTCAACTGAACTGTAAAATCTTCATAAAAAAAATGACTTTTTATCCCAACTCTCCCACTCTCAGCGCCAGAAATTTACAGCCGGTTCTTTGATCCGAATCCTCAATAATATAATCCAACCACAAACGTTAAATTTTAACCGAAAAGATTAATTTACTATCAAAAAATACGCCTTTTCAATAAAATAATTAAATTTTCAATTAATAATGGCAAAAAGTCACTAACGAGAGAACGTGGCGCGGCACACTCGAAAACTTCAGTACTGATAATAACTAAAATCATAGCTACTCCTAAACTATTAAATATTTTGATCCGAAACTTTCCGGAAAACTTTATCACAGTTTTTTCTTTATGTGAAGAAATTTAGGGAGAAATAATAAATTCGTTAAAGGAAATAAACATCTGAAAAAATATTTTTGACTATTTAGGTTACGCATGTTGTGCGCTGGACCACGATATTTTCCTGTGCAGTGACAATGATCTCCCTATCATCAGTTGCGAAAAGCTTTGCATAAATTCGACCTTGCATTTTCTTTTAAAAAATTCTTTGACTTGTACGTTTAGTTATTTTCAGTAGCAATAAAATTAGAGAAAATAGTATTATTTTGAACAAAGAAACGTATTGAACTTTGTCTCTAGGGGGGGAAAAAGGTACGCAATAAAATTTCACATTTGGTCCCTCAACCATAGAATCCAACCTACTTTCTGGAACAGTTTAAGCTCTCTTTTATCAGTCGCAAGATTTATCTCGCAAATTTCAATTATTGCGCAACCGTTAAAGTGTTAAATTCCCTCGACACGAGCAAATCTGGGGTGTCTCTAAATTGGAATTTCTCAGATTCCGGATATACATACACTAGGTTGGTTTATTCGATTTCGAACAATACAATTCTATCCCAGAATTTCCATTTAACGCTCGTCTTGATTGGAGTAGACGATGTACGGAATCGTGCATGAAATTGCAACTTTGATCGTTCAATCAATTATAACAAAAGGTTAAAGCGCCCTCGTGAAGTGAAACGATGGTGTGTTCTCTATAAAGATATATACAAATTCCTGGCAAATACTTTTGTTTGAATTGTCTTTTAAAAGCACAAAATTATCAGTTTGTTTCACTTTCCCCAGGCCAAAAAATTATACATAGTCATAGCAACAATTATGAGTAATTTTCATTTGTTTTATATAAAATCATGTATAAAAAAAAGAAAGTTATATGAAAAATTGCCATTAACCTTTAGATTTGATGTCATAGTTATTTATTCGTCTTTGCTGATACAGTTGAGATTAATTGACTATAAGGTTCGTTTGCCTGTGATAGAAAGTGTAGTTCGTTACTTTATATTTTATAATATAACTTTATAATAGAATTCTTTTCAGGGGTAATTGTAAATATAATACATTTTAAAAAAATCCGCTTTGAATATTGCACTTCAAAGAAAATGGAAGAGAAGGTGGAAGACTAAAATAGAAACGATGCAAGCTTCCAGGTTTCAACTTTGATAATGATTAAAAATTAAATTTTAAATTTAAATAAAAAAAAAATTAAAATTAAAAACAAATTTATTAAAGGAGATAAACTCTTGAAAAAATGTTTTTGATTATTTAGGTTACACTTGTTGTAGGCTGGATCACGATATTTTCCTGTACAATGGCAATGATCTTTATGGCTATCATCAATTGCGAAAAGTATTGATAAATTCGAAATTTCATTTTCTTCAAAAAAAATTCTTTGACTTGAGCGCGCATTCTAATTGTGACTGTTGAATTTAATTGAAAAAAATTTACATGTGTGGAATTTACTAATATTTAGAAAGAAAGGAAAATATGAAATTGACTATGAAAACTGAAAGTTCTGGAAATAATTTAAAATAATTAGCACATTGTACAAATTTTACTCAATTATTTTAAAAAATATAACCTCGGAAAATATATTGTTGTAATTTATAAACTTATGGAATGAACATACAATTTTAGTTTTTTCTTCAAAATTCAAAAATTTTATTCGAAACAGAAATTTCAAACTTTTTGATTGAAAATTAAACTGTTTATTGAAAATTCGTCTTTTTTGGATTAAAAATTCGACTACTTTTCTGATCAAAAATTCATGTATTTTGTTTAAAATTAATTACTTTGGTCAAAAAAGTAACTATATTGCTGACTTCTTTTTTTTTCGGTCGAAAATTAATTTTTCAACTCAAAATATGACTATTCCATTTTTTGTTGGAAATTTATATTTTTTGTTAAAAATTCAGATAATAACAATGCTTGAAATTGATCAATGCTTGTTAAATAAAAAAAATCGAAAATTATATTTTTCTCAAAAAATCAATGAAAAGTACTACAAAAGTACACAAAAAAAATGAAAAAATTAAAATGTTCTTATTATTCGTTGTGAGGTTTAAGAAATCATCAAATAAATACATTTTTGTCAATCTGGTATGGAATCCATCGTACTAAATTCTAGAATATTAATTAAATTTTCTTACCAAAAAAATGGGCAATAATTCGTAAGTGACAATTGAAGCTTACCTGAAACAGAAGAAAAAAACATAGGTTAATATAAAATATTTTTTCCCCAAAATTTAATATAATTTTTATCAAAATCTTTTAGGAGGAAAATTATAAATTAATTATTTTTACGATAATCAAAAATTAAATTCCCGAAAATTCAAAAATCCCGAAATGGAAAATTCCCGATAATAGATAATTCCCGGAATAAATAAATCATAAACGAAATAAACAAATATTTTCATCAGATACGAAACGACTTTTCTCGAAAATTTTTAAGACTTTTTAAAAAATATTTACAAGTGCTTGTGACGTTTTTATTAATAAAAAAGTACTGCTGAAATAAAATAACAATAATTGAAAAAATATATTTCTGAATAAAAAAATTTGTTTGAAAGTGTGCATAGCATTTTTGAAAAAATTATGAAAAATCTTCTCAAAAGTCAAATTGTTAATTTCAAAAAAAGAACAAAAAAAAAACGTTCGAGGGGTACGTGTTTTTAAATGCATTTTTAAATACAATTTTTATATAGTTATTTTAATTTTAAATTCAAAGAATAATTTTAAAGAACCTTAAAACCTTAAAGAAAATTTCTAAAATAAAAATATGTGATTATTGTATTTTTAATAAATAAATTGAACGTAAATTGATAAATTAATAGATTGAAAAATAATTCTTTTAAATGCTTAAATTCGTGAATTTTATAATGCAGGAATTTTTTAGTTGGGATATTTTATAATTCAGTAATTTTCTGAAACCATTTAATTTTTAATTATTTTAGACTCGAATAATAGCTTTAAAATTATTTTAAATAAAACTGGCCATTTAAAAATGAAGACCTGAAGTGGAAAATTTTGCCGATAACTGGTCAATAATTTTTGGAAAAACGAAAAAAAAATCCACCTCGGCCAGGATTTGAACCAGGAACGCCACTTATGAATAGTGGCGTTCCCAGTTCAAATCCGGGTCGAGGTAGATTTTTTTCCGTTTCTAAAATTATTATTCACCAATAATTGGTAAAATTCAACAATCTTTAAAAAATGAAAATCATAACCATGAATAATTAATGGAGACATTAATTATACAATGTTTGGACATTTTTCCAAAAACTGGAACGATTATGAGCTTTTTGAAATATGTCAATTAATATTAAAATGATGTTGCGTAAGGGGTGAAAATTGAAATTGATGTGAAGAGACTAAGTGTTTGGTGCAGACATTCACATGCATCTAATTACTATAAAGACACCATAATTAACCAGTGATTAGCGAATCGTTAATTTCCATCGGTTAATTGACGAGCAGCTCAAATGCAATGTCTATGCAATTTTCCAATTGAATTACTACTGTCCACTTTAAATAATATTATAAATTAATAATATAATTATTATAATAATTATTGTTATTAATAAATAATATTAATTATTATTATAATGTTAATTCCTTTTAATTTATATTTTATAAGTTAAATGACATCATGTTTTTAAAGTTCCAATTATAATATTTATATATTCAAAATAATTTAATGTTGAATAACTGCTTCTACAAGTTAATTAATATTATCAACAAAATAGATTAATATTGAACAAAAAAAATATTAAAATTCAACAGACAGTTGCATTTTTCAACCAAATAAAATTTTCAATAACAAAAAAAAAATATTCAACAAAATGGTACACTTTTTAACCAAAGAGGTAAATATTGAAAAATAATACATTATTAACCAAATAGTTCAAAAAAATGGAATAGTGACTTTTTCAGCATAAAAAAATTAATTTCCAACAAATTTAGAGTAGAATTTCACAATCTATTTTCCAACAATTTTCAAATAAACAAGATTAAAATTCAACCAAAAACATTCATTTCTTTTTCAACTTCAAGTTGCATTTGCAACCCAATCGTTGAATTTTCGAAAAAAAAATTTGCAAATAATAATATTTTTTTACCAAAACAGACGAAATTTCAACAAAATACAATAATTTCCAACCGAATAGGTGCACTGAAAAAAAAACTATTTTTTATCAAGAAAGATGAACTTTCAACTAAAAAAGATCAAATTTTAACCAAAAATGGAATAGTTAATTTTGCAGTATAAAAAAATTAATTTCCAGCAAATTTAGAGTTGAATTTTTCAATTAATTTTTCAAAAATTTTCAAATAAAAAAAGTTCAAATTCAACCCAAAAAATAAATTTTTTTCAACTTTAAGTTGCATTTTCAACCCAATAGTTGCATTAAAAAAAAACGAATTAGCAACAAAATAAATACATTTTCAACAAAATAGCTGAATGTTCAACTAAAAAACATATATATGCAACTAAGAAGATTAACATTTTTCACCAAAAAAGGACGACATTTCGACAAAATAAAAGAATTTTCAACCAAACAGGTGCACTGAAAAAAAATGTTTACCAAAAAAGATGTATTTTCAACTAAAAAAAATCAATTTTTGACTAAAACCTAGAATAAATAATTTTCCAGTATAAAAAATTAATTTCCAACATTGTCAGAGTTGAATTTTTTCATCAATTTTTCAACAATTTTCAAATAAAAAAGATTGAAATTCAAACGAAAACATTAATTTTTTTCAACATTATGTTGCGATTACAAAAAAAAATTCAAAAAAATAAGTAAATTTGTAACAAAATAGTTTTTTGTTCAACTAAAAAAAATATAAATTTGCAACTGAGAAGATTTTTTTAACAATAAAACGAATTTTCAACAAAATAAACGAATTTGCAACTAAATAGGTGCACTGAAAAAAAAACAATTTTTTACCAAACAAGATGAATTTTCAACTAAAAAAAAAATAATTTTAAATCAAAAATGGAAGTGATTTTCTCAGCATAAAAAAATTAGTTTCCAACAATTTGAGAGTTGGATTTTCCAATTAATTTTTGAAAAATTTTCAAATAAAAAAAGTTAAAATTCAACCCAAAAGACTCATTTTTTTAAACTTTAAATTGCATTTTTAAACCAATAGTTGAATTAAAAAAAAAAACGAATTTTCATAAAAATAGTTGAATATTCTACTAGAAAATATAAATTTGCAAATAAGAATATTTTTTTTTACCAAAAAAGACAAAATTTTAACAAAATACAAGAATTTTGAAACAAACAGGTGCACGGAATAAAAAACAATTTCTTACCAAAAAAGATGAATTTTCAAATAAAAAAAATCAATTTTTAACCAAGAATAGAATAGCTAATTTTTCAGTATAAAAAAAATTAATTTCCAACATTGTTAGAGTTGAATTTTTCCATGAATTTTTCAACAATTTTCAAATAAAAAAGATTGAAATTCAACCAAAAACATTCATTTCTTCAACAT
>JAABKJ010000943.1:0-32132 GCA_011634705.1 Andricus grossulariae
GTATCGTAATGTACAACATTACGATACTCTACGCTGTCGCATAAAAACGCGTAAATGCACCGGAGTCACATAAAATATATTGTATAACATAATAATCCATTGCTTGAATTATTGGATATTTATATTATAAATTGATAATCTCTAATTTAGCTAGATCCTAAAATAGATTATTATAAGGAAATATGAAAAATTCCGGCAATCATCTTTCAAGAATGCTTTTATCGAATCGTGCAAACAGTCGTAAAAAAAGGCAATGAATTCGAGGGAATCAAACTGAGGCTAAGTTAATAGAACTGAAATATTGACCTTTCCTCAGATAAAGTGCACAATCAATATCCCGCAAAGTATTAAGTTTTGATAGCAAAAAGGGGAAGGTTCCCTTCTTCGAAAACTGCCTCCGATGTCATAAAAAGAACATTAAAGCGGATTGAATAGACCCAGACCGATAAATAATTATCCTGAAATTCTGAGCATCCGATAATGAACGAAATTAAAATCTCGCGTTCAAATCTCGACCCCGAGATAAACTCGGGGAAAATATCTCTTTGTTTCGTAAAAATTATATTGCCACAGAAGAGGACATTAAAGGTAATCGAATAAAGTTTCGAGTGAAGGGATGCTTTGTTTTATTTTCCTGAATGGTAAATTAATCACCAGGAAATTTGAGGGATGTTTGATTTTTTTTAGATTTGGTTAAAAATTTCAATAATGAATTTACAGAATTATGAAAATTGAAAAGTTATACAGATTAATAAATATAATTTTATACTTTTGAACTTTCAAGTGTATAAATTTGTGAGATCAGAGAAGGTCAGAAACTCTAAAAGCGATAAATGTGCTATAAAATTCGGGCTTTTAAAATATGAAGAAGTTTAAATTAGAGTCGCCTGACTTTCAAAAGTTTCGAAATTCTAAATTTTAATGCTTTTAAATTTATGCCATGTGAATTTGAATGCTTTCAAGTTTCTAACGACTTGAATTTAACTTTGAAGTTATGTGCTTTGAAATTGGAAACGAGGTAATTTAAACACTTTGGGAATAGGAGCAAAGTAAACAAACTTTTAAATAATAACTATAAAAAAATCTGTACGTATTGGCTCGAATTGTAATAATATAAATGTTTAAATTGATTCTCAATAACTGGGAGATAATATTATTTAGAAATAAACATTGTTCAGATTTTTTAATCATTCCATTTGAAATTCTATTATTAAATATTTTGAAAATAGGAGAGAAGAGACGGAGGTTATGTAAAGTCACTGAGGGAACATAGTAATAAAGAAGAACTTTTCTATGTTCAAATTATTCAATATTCTGAATTTTTCAATTGGAAATTGGACAATTTAAAAAGTATTACTTCGAATATGATATTTTTCTCTTGAAATATAAAGCCGCTCACAAAAATACATTTTTAAGATGTGGAATTATTAATTTTTTCAATAATCTGCGTTGCATGACAAGTTGACGACCTAGATTTTTATTAATCTGTGTAGATTGTCAACAAAATGGTCAATAAACAGACGACAAACATGCAATCTCCCAGCAATTTATATGCATCATAGAAAACTATTGCTTGTTATTAATTATCGCGACATCTATGTTTCTATATATTTGTAAATTTATTAATACAGGGGCCGTTCGAGTATTACGTAAGCATAATTTTCCCCATGCTTAGCCCCCCCCCCTTCCCCATTGTAAGTATATTTCCGCATTACGAATATACAACAATAAACATCTACTTAGACCCCCCTCCATCTCGAAATTCTTACGTAATACTTGAATAGCTCCACAAATTATATAGCACGAAAACGATCCGACCTTAATGTAAATAAATAACGCAGAAGAATGTTCTTTTCTAAAACGTCAGGCTCATTCTTCAATACAATTAAAGCAATTAAATTGATTCATTTTGTAAATCAATAAAAGTGATTTTCGAATCTGAACAGACACACTATCCTAAGTTGTATATTTTTAGTGAAAAATTTATAAATTGGAAATGATTCAGAGGTCCCCTATTTAAGTTTTGTCTTTTTTATTGTTTATTAGTTGTTTTTATTTTCCCAATGCCTTGAAATACATGTAATAAATTGTTGTACATATAGAATTAACCCCTTTTACATGAACATCGGTGTGCCCATTACCATCGGTGTGCCAATTACCAATTACAAAAATAGTAAATTAAAAAAGTTAGTTTAAAAAAATGTAAGATAAAATTATTACTTTTCATAAAAAAGAGTTTAAAAGTTTTCATTAAATTATATACAATGATGGTTATATAAAATCAGATAATTCTATGTGCATAAAAACGAAATGCATGAATTTTCAAGGCATTGGTATAATAACAAAAAAATAAAAAAAATCAACGAAAAGGACAAAAGTCAAATAGGGGACCTCTAAATTATATACAATTTTGAGTTTTTATTTTTTGGAAAAATCTTATTGACTAAAAAGCTACAACTTAGACTAATGTGCGTATTCAGACTCGAAAATCTTTTTTTTTCATCATCCTGCTGTCTATCAGTTCCAGCAGATTTCTTCACTCACTGACAAAACATATATAAAATAAAAAATCTTATTTTTATTTGAGATAGCTTCACACTTTACAACACGGATATTTCGTTTTCTTAAATTTATGAAAATTGAACCTCCGCATCGTAAAATGGGATATAGAATATTTTTCTAGGTGCGTGTGTGGCGGGGGGGGGGGCATCGCTCAAACCCAAGTGGTTGGGGGACCCCCCACACACACACTTCTTGAGGAATATTCTATATCCCTATGAATTTCCAGGAAATTTTTGTATACCTGGAAAAACCTGGAAATGTTTTTGTTGAAAATTCGTTTTTTTTTGTTCGAAACTAATTTTTTAAACTGAAAATTCAACTATTCCATTTTTTAAAATGAAAATTGATCGTTTTTGTTTGAAAATTGAAATATCTGGTTAAAAATGCATTTTTTTGCAGGAAATTAAACTTCTTCGTTGAAAATTAATTTTTTTGTTTCAAAATTCAATATTTTATTTGCAATTTTTTCTCTCTCTTGACTGAAAAATCTTTCTTAATTGAAAATTAAACTCATTTTGAAAAGTAGTCTTGTTTGGTTGAATTGAATTGTTTTTCAATAAAAATTAAAATCTTTTTTTGATTAAAATATCAACTACATTTTTCGTTCAGAATTCACTTTTTTTGGTATGCAAATTTAATTATTCGGTTGAAAGTTAAACTCTTTTTCCAAAAATGAATTTTTTCGGTCGAAGATTCATCACTTTAATTAAAAATTCATCTCTTTGGTTGAAAAATGAGTTTTTTTTTGTTGCAAATTCGTCTTTCTCTGGCTAATAATTTTTGTTTTACTGAAAGTTCCACTGTTCCAGGTGAAACTTTAACTATTTAGTTGATTTTTGTTTTGTTCTGAAAGTTAACTTTTATAAACTGAAAATGTAAATATTTCAGTTGAATATTCCATCATTTTAGTTAAAAATTGATCTCTATGCTTGAATAGCAATTTTTTAAATTAAAAATGTAACTATTTAATTTTTGGTTGAAAAATTATCTTTTTTAGTTGAAAATTCATCTTTTTCGGTATAAATTCAATTAGTCTAGTTGAAGATTCATAATTTTAGTTAAATATTCATCTCTTTGATTGAAAATTAATTTTTTAAACTGATAATTTAACTATTCAATTTTTGGTTGACAATTTATCTTCTTCAGTTGAAAATTCATATATTTCGTTGCAAATTTATCTTTTTTGATAAAAATTAATCTTCTTCGTTGAAAATTAATCATTTTGATTAAAAATACAACCTTTCCAGATAAAGATTAATCATTTTAGTTGAAAATTCATCTTTTTGCTTCAAAATTCAATTATTTCAGTTGAAGATTTATCAACTTAGATTAAAATTGATCAGTTTAGTTGAAAATTAATTTTTTTAAATGAAAATTTAACTTTTCTACTTCTGATTAAAAGTTGATGTCTTTTAGTTTGAAATTTAACCGTTTGGTTGAAACTTGTTGAAAGGTTGTCTATTTTAGTTTCGAATTCAACAATTTCGTTGAAAATTCATGTATATTTTTGAGAAATCGTCTTTTTTGGTAGAAAATCAATCTTTTTGTCCCAGAATTTATCTTCTTATTTGAAGATCCATCTTTTTGGTTGAGAATTAATTTTTTTAATTGAAAATTTACCTATTCCATTTTTGGTTGAAAATTTATCGTTTTTTGTTCAATATTCAACTATTTGGTTCAGAATTGTCATCTATAGTTGAAAATTCAACTATTTCGTTGAAAATGCATGTATTTCGTTGAGAAATCGTTTTCTTCTTTTGTAAAAAATTAATCTTTTTCTTTGAAAATAAATCTTCTTGCTTGAAAATTCATATTTTTTGTTGAAAATAAAACTACTTGGTTGAAAGTTAAACTCTTTTCCACATAAAGATTCATCATTATTGTTGAAAATTCCCACTTTGCTTGACAATTTCGTCTTTTTTTTGCTGGAAAATTAATTTTTCGAACTGAAAATTTTACTATTCTATTTTTTGTTGGAAAATGTGTCTTTTTTAGTTCAGTGGTCAACTATTTAGTGACAAATTCATATTTTTTAGTAGAAAATTAAACTGAAAATGCAATATTTTTACTTGAATAATTATGAATCTGAAGGGGTTTAAATTGAATTTAATATAGTACCGACATTCATTTTACATAAATATACACTGAATTTCAAGTTTGAGAAAATAACATAAAAATTTGTATTATTATTCCAATTCGTGGACTTTAGAGACGAATCCAAGAATTGATTAATTATGTTTTTAGTATTATTTAATTATTTAATTGATCGATGATGCAAACATATTTAAGAATATCTTGTAATACAATTTTTCGAAGCTTTTTAAATCAAACATATTAATAAATCCCTAGAAACTGAAAAATACCAAATTTATAATAAACTCGCGAAATTGTATATATATTCCGAGTCGGTAGTTTTAAAAAATGCTAAATATTTAAACGGCTCCCTACTATGAAAAATAACTGAAAAAAAGTTGGCATCGTCTGAGAATTTTTTTCAAGTAATTGAGAAGACACTCTGAAAACCCAAGAAGGAAATTTAGTACGCTTTCAAAAAATTCAATGGGCATATTCTAGATCATTGAATATGAAATGTGGAAAACTGATCTAAAATTAGGGAAGCCTCCTGAAAAAAGATCGTCTCTCTGACTTTTGAAATTAAGGTAGCTCATTCGGAATTAACGAGGTAATTGAATCCGCGAGTTTTTTCCTGTTTGACGCTTATAAATGGTACAAAAAGTGTTCAAAAAAAAGAGAGAAAAAGAGTCCTACTGTATGAGACAAAAGGGGAAGCCCCGGCTGATTGTTTGAGTCAGTTTTCCTGACTCGCTTCCTCGATTTCTAAGAACACATCGCGCAAAACATATAACGAGGCAAAACGGAGGATGTGACGCAACTTTATGTGAGGCGCATGCCACGAGGGTAGAGGGAATCGTATAGATGTTTGCAATGCTTCGAGAGATTATGCTGTTCGTATTACAGATGAATTCACACGCGTTTATCTTATATTCTTGTATATTGCGTGACGCGCTCCACTGCCGCTATTTTATGGCTCTTTTGCGAACAATACACGTACAGAGAGTTGTTACTACTTCGTAATAATTAGGAGTCAGTTCTGCCTGTTGTTACTGAGTGAAAAGAGACGAGAGAGAAAGGTGGAGGAGATATTGAAATAGTCCAAGAGAATGAGACTTCGTCAATTTCATCCAGTTTAAACACAAATCTAATGAAAGGCTAAAAAATTGTACTGAGGTAACAAATTTGTCTTCTAATTTTATTACTCTCTAAATCTGAAATAGTGAAAATTTCAATATTTGAATTAGTGAAAGTTATTTCACTATTAAAATAGTTGAATCACTTTCTTCCACTATTTCAATTAGTGAAATTCACTATTGTCATAGTGCAATTTTCACTAGCACTCGATTAGTGAAAAATGACTAGTGGAATCCACTTTTCGGATTAGTGAAATCTTCCAATTGAATCAGTAAAATCGTTAAACTACTTGTTGAAATAGTGAATTTCACTATTTCATAATGACCCACTTTTTTTAAATTGAAATAGTGAAATTCACTATTCCAGATTTAGAGAGTAGGTCTACAAATTGGGTGCTTTAACTTTGGTGTCAAGTACCTCTTGGTCAAACTTGAACTTTTCCTGCCCTAAGGTAGTTTTAAAGGGCGAACCATGAGCTGTAAGACACAATATAATAGGTGGCGGCCCTGCTGACTTAACCTCAAAAATCATTATTGAATACAATGCTGTCCGACAAGTGACATTTGAGACAAAAAATTCTTTTTGCATTCCAGATGATCCTTGTTGGACGCCATTGTATTCACAAATGATTTTTGAAGTTAAGTCCGCAGGTCCGCCACCTATCAGATTGAGTTTTGAAGAAAATAATCATGTTTGACCACGAGTTACAAGACATCAAAATAAAAACACAGAATTAATTTGTACACTTAATATTACACTGTCTCCCTTTTTACCTAATCCCTCTTTCCTCTTTTCCACCTTAAATTCGAAAAATCCTCTAAAACACCTAACATCTAGAATTTTGATCCATTTTTCCCCTTATCCCCCTTTTTACAATGTTTCGATCCATTTTTTAAGAATTATAAACAGAAGTTCAAGAGATTAGAAAACAATATGCTTTAAAAGAGATTCTTTTTGATGATAAGAATTTTAAATATTCTCTAAAAGATTCATTTGTTAATTTTGTAGATTATAAGAACAGCGAAGAAATCGCTAACGAGTCAGTCAAGAAGATTCATTTTCTACCAAAAAAGACGAATTTTCAACCAAAAAGATCAATTAGCAAATAAAATTACGAATCTTCAAGTTACATTCTCCACATTTTTTCCGAAAAAGATACATTCTCAACGAATAATGTAATAGTAAATATGTCAACAAAAAAGTGTTTTAATTTTGAATCACAAACGTTTAAATTCAACCAAAATAGATGAATTTTCGACAAGACAGTTGAATTTCCAACCCTAAAATATGAATTTTCATCAAAAAACTTAATTTTTACCAAATATTTGAACTTTGAACCAAGTAGTTAATTTTTCTACTAAATTGTGAAATTTTCAAGCCAAAAAGACCAATTTTCTACAAAAAAGTTTAATTTTCAGCCCGAAAATATGAATTTTCAACCAAATAGTTTAATTTTCTACCTAATTGTTAAATTTTCAAGCCAAAAGACGAATTTTTAGCAAAAAGGTTTAATTTTCAATTCGAAAATGTGATATATGAAACGAATATGAATTATCAACAAAAAATCTAATTTTAAACCAATATGTTGAATTTTCGACCGAAATATTTGAAGTTTCAACCCCAAAAAGACGAATTTCCAAGAAAGCATTCAACTAAAAAATATATGTGTTTTTAACAAAATTGTTAAATTTTGAACAAAATAATGGACTCTTCCGCCAACAATATAATTTTTAACCAAGAAATATGACTTCTCAACGAAAAATGTTATAGTTGATATTTTGAGATTCTAAAAGTTTAAATGTTTTTAAATTAAATTTAAATATTTAAAACTGTAAATGTTAAATAAAAAACAGTTGAATTCAACCAAAAAGAGCAACTTTTTACAAAACAGTTAAATTTCCTATCCAAAAATAAGAATTTTCAACAAAAAATTTAATTTTATACCAAATATTTGAATTTTCAACCAAATAGTTAGATTTCCTACACAATTGTTCAATGTTCTAACCAAAAAAACGAAAATTCTAGAAAACAGTTTGATTTCCAACCCGAAAATGTTATATTTTATCAAAAAAAGTTCATTTTTAATCAAAGAGATGCATCTCTGGTTGAAAATGAACTCAGAAAAACTCAAAATTCTTCCTTGGTAGAAGAGTAAAAAAAGTAGTAAAAAAATACACCAGAAGACGATTTTTATTCAAAACAGTTCAATCTTTAACCCAAAAATATACATTTTTATCAAAAAGGTTGATTTTCAACCAAATTGTTGAATTTTTTACGAAAATAGTTGAATTTCCAACTCAAAAAGACGAATTTCCAAGAAAACATTTGAATGTTCAACTGAAAAAGATGAATTTTTAACAAAATTGTAGTATTTTCAACAAAATAATTATTAAAATTTAAACTAAATAATAAATCTTTTAAGCAAAAAATATAATTTTTCAGCCAAAAATGTTATAATTGATATTTGTAGACAACAAAAATTATTCCACAATTTTCTCTAACTGCACCCGGCCTAGGTCTGGTAGAAATAGTAATAATATTAGAATAATTTATGGGTAAGGAGCTTTAAAAAAATATTTAAATACATAACAAATTATTATGAGTTAGAGCTTTTACTGAAAGGATATGATTGATTATGTAGTGAGGAACTTCCTGCAATCTATCTTTCAAAGTCATTTCAACGTTCGTAAATATTTTTGCGTCAATCAGACTTGAAGAAGTAAATCGTTGGTTTACGACAGACATGACAGCTCTTAGTTGCTTTTACACTATGCTGGTCAATAAAATTATGTGCGATAAGAATGGAATATAAATGCCACTTTTCAAGTTTTATTTTCGATAATTGATTCTGCAATAAAAATAAAATGTCACTCCATGAAGGATTATAGAAAAAGTGATTGCAGCATCAATAAAAAATAGTAATTATTATAGAAAATTCTTCTCCATTTGATTGAAGTTTAAAAAGCAATTTCAGTTTATTAATTTTGTAAAGAATCAAAGCAATATTTATTATATTTAAACATTAAATAATGTCTTTATAATAATTCAACTTAGTGTGATATGTTCAAGAATAATGGATTAGGAAACACTTTTCATCAGAGATTGTTAGACGACTATAAGGGGTCTAGAAAGGTAAAGAGAAGGAAAATAAATAAGTGTTTATGTATACTTTGGTAAATTGATGCTTATACAAATGACAAGCAAATATTTTAAGTAATTCGGTGGCCGAGGGTAGACAACGATCAGTCTCTTCCAATTTGTTCGAACTGCAATTTGTCTGACCACACACAGTATTTTTCTACTTTGCCTGCCACTTGGGATATTGAGAGCCAGTACATATTACGTAGTAATTTCAATGTTAGTATTGCGGTTACAATGTTTTATTCAAGAAAAAATATCTGTTTAAAAAATATATTACGTCACTTATTTGAAGGCTGTTTGTTATTTTCGAATAACAAAGCAACTAAGGACATCATTATTCCATAAAATTCTGAATCAGCTTCAGACATGTCAATTTAAGGGCAAAATTCCTAAATATCAGTCTTAGGGATCACATCAGTTAAGTAGTTCAATTTTCGGTCAAAAAGGGGCTTTTTGCCAAAAAGAGGAATTATATTGGTTTTTTATAAATTATATTAGTTATGTTATTAAAAACTTTTTATATAATATGGGTATCTCATAGATATTGGACGAAAGTGCCCTCTAGCGCGCCTTTTCTTTAGGAAGCTTTTTAGTTATTTTTGTGTCTAACATTTTTTCTTTGCTTGCTATAAAAATCTGTTTATCTATAGATAAATAACATAATTGAAAAATGCTGTTCAGTATATAGATTTTGATTCTTCATTATCATTAATTTTTTTATGATATTATTTAAAGATGCTACTTTTTCTCGATACTTCAATCCGGAATGATCTAGATCTTGAATGTATTAGAAGGTTCCGTAGTATTCTTGAATTTTCCGGAGATATCGGGATTCTTCTTGAATTCTGATCTAGAATCATTTGCAATGATTTAGACACTTCTGAAATGTTATATAGAATACTTTAGAGTATTCCGAGATGTTCTAGATTATTCTGAAATATTAACTCCCTTTAATGCCCTAGAATCTTGGAGATTATTCTAGAACTTTATTAATTGCCTGGAATATTTCAAAAATTTACAAATTATTCTGAAATGTTTGATAATAATGTTCTGGAATGTTCTCGACTTCTCCTGGAATTCTCTTTATCCTTCTGGAGTTTTATACATTATTCTAAAAATGTCTGCAGTTTACCATATTCTGAAATGTGTAGAATATTCTAGAATAATCTCGAATGTTTTAGAATATTCTGGATTATTCTAGATTGTGGAGTAGCATAGAAATTTCTTGGATTTTTATAGAATATTCTGAAATGTTCTCAAAATGTTCTATATTATTCTATAATTCTGGAACAAACAAAACTATGAATCTTCAACAAAAAAAAATAAATTTTAATGAAATCAGTTTCACTTTCAACCGAAGAGTTGAATTTTCAATATAAACAGATTAATTTTCCAACAAATATTTGCATTTTTAACTAAAAATTTGAGCTTTCCAACAAAAAAGATGAATTTTCAACTAAATACGTCAATTTTCAACCTAATATTTCTATTTTCAACTAAGATGATTAGTTTTCTGCAAATAAAGACTAATTTTTAACAAAATAGATACATTTTCAGTCAAATAGTTCAATTTTTTTTTGGTTTCTATTAATTTAGTTCGCAATTATGTGGAAAAACGAGGAAAAAGGAAAGTACAATGAACCCTGGGATAAATCAATAGGAATTTTAATCATTTGACTGAAATATAATAGTATAAATAAACATTGATGTTCACTTTTAATACTTTTAATATATTATACTAGAAAACTGCAAATTTTACTTAGAAAATAACAGCTGCCAAGCTTGAAGAATTTTTCAGAGCTATTGTTTAACAATTAAAAAAAAAACAGAAAAAGTACTACCTATATCTATGAAAAATCTGCTGCCTTTAATAACTTCTTTAGCGCAGTCAGAAAACGATTTGGTTGAATCAACAAAATTTTGGTTAGTTCAACCATAGAATGTGGTTATTATATGGGCAAAAAAATATTTGGTTGACCAAACTAAATTTTTTGATTGTTTTAATAAAATCTTTTGGCAGAAGGAGTTTTTGGTTGATTCAACAAAAAAATGCTGTTAGGTTGATCAAATATTTTGTTGAATCAACCAAAATTTCTTCAATTCAACCAAATGTTCATGTATATCCAAGAAAACAGTTCTTTTAGTTCATGAAAAAAAAAATCTGGGTGCATATCCCGTTTTTATAAAAAAAGGTAACCTTTAAGCGTTAAAAAAGTTCTCTTTGTACCCTATTTTGTATCCTACAGGGACTGTGAGGCCTGTTATTATCAAATTTGACGTTGTCTAGTTTGACCCTTAAAAATGTGATTAGCTCTCATTTGCCTGGAAAATTGCGTTTACTCATCAGCTTCCGATCTCAATAAACCCGGATATGATGGGTTATGCTGCGCTTTGGTTCTAAACTCTCATATTAACCTATCAGCATGAACCTAATTATACAATTAATTTTCCTCGTTACAGTGTGTACTGTTATCTACTACTTATTATCTGCACTATTACACGATCTAAATTATTACCTCCAGGGTATAACATGTTGTGCGAGGCAATTTACTATGATTACGCAGATTACTCATGATTACTTATTCCTGAATTTCTTGCATATTTTATTTTCTTGGATGTTTACCCTTGTAGGCGCCACGAGCGGTGCCTGTTAACATCACTAGATCTCCTATAGGCTCGGTGAATACATTTTCCTAATTACGTTTTCTGAGTTGCATGAAGTTTTATGGTTATCCCTAATCCATCGCTATTCGAAAGGCAAGCGATTTTGAAATTCTTGCATGCTAGATTTCTAATCTTAGGGCCATTATACGTTGCACTTTCCCGTTTTTATTTTAACTCATCTGCTGGGAACAATTTTCTGTCTCCACTTTTGTGTATTAAACATAATGTCATGAGTTTGTCACCTTACGGTACAAGAACTTTAAACAGGATGGTCACAAGACTGAGAAACCAGGAAATGACCGGATTTTTTACCCAGAAGTTACAAATTGTTTAATAAATCCAATCACTGAAATACCACAAATTTCGTATCACATGATATATAATGATATAATTTTGATCTTAGAAGAAGACTTAAATAATCAAAAATTAAAAGCGATTGAAATTGAAAATTGTTGCTAAAAAACGTTTTGATTTGGTCAACCGTAAATGTAAATTAATTATTTATATTTAAAATTGAACTGTAGTTTCAGCATGAAAAATTAAACAATAATTGATTTTACAAGATGTTTCGAATTTTTTATTTTCAATGACCGTGAACATTTTTTCTAAATCTGGAAAAAACGGGAATTTTTTTCCTCAATTAAAACGGCCATTCTGTAAAAAATTAAAGTGCAAATATTCAAAATATTTTTTTTAATTAAAGTTAACTTTTTAAAGCCTCGTGAAAAAAACAATACTTTTTCAGTTTTTGCGACTGAAGAAACAAAATTTTTAATGAATTTCCAAAGGAATCAGGAAATCGGGAAAACTAGGAAATGTGGGAATGTGGGGAAAAAACTAGGGAATGTGATTCAGTGACCAAGATTTTTCTCTCGAATGGGAATGGGAGGGGATTTTTGACATCGAAAGGGAATTTCGGGAAAATATTGTAGTTCTAATTTAGAAAAAGTGAAATTAAAAAAAATCTCTGTTCCAAGTCAGAATTCTTCAGATTTTGACAATTCCTTTTTCCAAATCAGAATTTGTTTGGATTTGAACTATTTTCTCCAAATAAAAATTTGCCAGAATTAAAAAATTCCCTCTTCCAAATAATATGAAAAGTGAGTTACTATATTTCTGATTTATAATACATAATGTTCTAAAGAAATATAGTTCTAGATAGAAAAAGGGATTTTTTTGAGATAAATGTAATTGTGACTTGGAACAGGGAATTGTCATAAAGAATTACAAAGACTTTAAAAGAGGGAAGTTTCGTAAAGTATTATTATTTGACTTGATATACAGAATTCTTGACATGGAGCAGGAATTTTGGAAACTAATTTTAATTCAGATGTAGAAGAAGGGAATTGAAAAAATCCTTATTCAAATTTAGAATTATAATTCTTTTCCAAAATTCTCTGTTCCAAATCAGAAATCTTTTAAAAAAATTTAAGTGTTTTAGAAAACTCTCGAAATCTTTAATAATCGTTTAAATTATTCAAATCTTTTGAACTCTTTTAAATTGACCGAAAAAAACTGAGAAATGACCTGGAATTTATTTTTACCATCGTGTAGACACCCTTATTTCTTTTCGCAGAATTTACTTTTTTAATTCGAATGGGCTGAATTGATAAATAAATTAAAATAATAGAATTTCTTTCGTTTCATATTTAATGTGCTATTGCTTTTAGTGTTTATAAGCAGATCATATAAAACAGACGAAAATTACGATAGGTTTGTTTGAACAATCAAATGTAATAACAGGAAAACGAAGGTATTTTTCAATTCCATCAATGCGTGACGGGAATTGTTATTCCACTCGTGGTACGCATACAGTTAGTGTAAACAATGAAAGATAGTTTACAGATCGATTGGAAAGGAAGTATATAGACTCTGGTAGATATGTAACATTTTAAGTGTGCTATAAAGTCATTGAAATCGACATAAGATTCACAACTCCCTCGACACCCACGCTTTATAAACTAATTGATTCGTGCTCAGAACTTCGACAATCCCCATGTAAATCACCGTGATTCAAAGTCAATTAACGCCTTAGCTTCGAGGACCCTCGAGTGACCTTTTCCATCTATTGAGTTGTCGACTTACACGCCATGAATATCAATTTTAATAGATTTTTAAAAATCCTAAATCCTCACGTAAATCGACGTGAATTAAGTTTAAGTTAGTTTAAGTTTAGCCGAAAATATAATAAGATTTACTATTATAAACTTTACATTATTTCCAAAAGTTCGTACTGGTTCTTATTTATTTTTTACCTTATTTTTACCTATACAGGTATAACCTGCAACCGTTTTCGTATTTTTTATTTGGATGGAACATATTCATATTGAACAATTTTCAAATTAGTTTCGTAGTACTTAATTTATAATTTCATTTAATTGAATTAAATTTCTTGGATTTTTGTATATAAAGTTATCAACTACGAAGTCGTTTTCGCGATTCGCGCATTGTAAAATGATTGTACATCCGTCATTGTCAAACAAACAAATATTGAGACCAAAAAACATATCAGAAGAGGCTCTCAAATCAACCATTTTAGAAACATTTATTAAGTCGATATTAACAAAATTTCTTTGTCAATGATAATTAAACCGTGAAAACATAGTTATGACATTATTAAATTATTAAAACAATGAGTGCATAGAGCACAACTATATTGTAACTGTCTAATTATCATTGCCAAAGAAATGTTATTGATATCAACTTAATACATACTTATAGAATGTCTGATTTGATAGGCTTTTCTGATATATTTTTTGGTCTCAATATTTGTTTGTCTGGCAATAATAAACGTACAATCGAATTCTACGTTTAAAATTTTATGTTTTGAATCAGGGATGATGTCGATTGCATTGTATCACGAATATGTTAATCTGTCTAATTTTCATGCAATAATTTGGGAGGCTTGTCCATTTTGGATAGGCGAGGGAGTCGCTTGAGGAATGGTCAATTCAATTTACACGTCTTGTCAAACGAACCTGATCCTGGAAAGCTGGCGCTAACCAATTTCCAAAGTGAAATGTGCATTTACTATTCAACGAGGAAACGTAGGCGTCGCATCCTGCCAAGAATGAATAATTAACGAAAATACACGTCCGATCTAAGCCACAAGGGAAAATGTTCAAACATGTATGCATATAACCAGCCCCAAGGGACATGAAACTTTCAAACAAAATCAGTCCAAGTCTTGTTCTTCACCTTCACCTTTCTCAAAAAACGTCTATTTTGCATTTATAACAAAATGCAAAATGTGCAAATTAAAACGATCGTGCGAGTAAACAAATTCATGTGTTCAGTATTGAAATTTATTTATTAATTGAGCAATCATTCACGATTTGAGAGAATTTAAAATGAATCTGATTTTCTCTATGATGATTCAAGTCCACTTGAAATAGTTAAATCTTTACGACTTTCGAAGTGGATCCATTTACAATGTTTTGTAACTGATATTTTTAATTTTTAATGTTTAATGTTGAATCTAGTTATACATTAAATTGTGAGTACTACAAATTTAGTTTTATTAAATTTGTGGAATATTGCGACATTATCTCCTATTATTAAGTTGTTCATTTCTAAACATTGACCCACCTGTATTTTTTTTTGGAAGATATTAAACACTTTCTGTTAAAATTCTTTAATTTCCCATTCATTTCATTTGAAACAACGATTTTAAACATTTATGTTTTACTATTTTTTTTCTTTTTTAATTCTGTATCTGACAGTCAACACTAGCGATAATGGTAAGGTTTTCAAATCATGTTAATAGGTAAATCGTCTAACTGTGAATTTAAATATTTTAAGTTAAATGGTTAATTAAAAATATCAGCAATAAAGAACTGGATATCTCAAAATTCATATCTGAAATTTACTATAATTTTCCTTTACCGAAGGCTTAGAAAGTAAAGACTTTTATTTATCAATTTTTTCTTTCATTTTGATACTGGATGAGTATCAGAAAACAGGTTAAACATAGCAAAAACTGATTTAATTATAATTAAATCATAAAATAAACTGTTAAAAAATATTCATAAAAGTAATTGAAACTTTACCCTGCATTATGGTAAAAGTTTCAATTACATTTAAACATATTTTCCAACTGTTTATTTCATACATATTTTTCAGAATTAATTTTAAGTTAGAATTAGGCTAGACCATATTTTATAATAATAACAAAGTTGATAAAATTTTGATAGAATGAGAGTTTGGACATGTATTTGTTAATGAATAGTAACCAGAATTGAGAAATTATATCAGAATGATGTTTCTTGAAATTGTTTGCTGTTTCTATTGCATTTCCGAAATTACATGAGAACATTCAAGATTGGTTCGACTGCACACTGAGTCCCAGTCATTTATTTAAATTAAGCCCTTGATGCACTTTGATTCTCCTATTCAATCAGTGTATTTTCAGCTGGCTGGTATACATAGCTATTCATTATGAATTCAATAGGGCCGATAATAGCTATACGACTAAGTCTGTATATCTCTTGCATATGTATATACCTACACCGCGATTCCGCATTTGCTCGTAATAATACGCAGGCGACGACGTGAATTTCATATATCGTCCTACGTGATCTACTCATGTTGAAATTGAATGGGATTAAACCTATTTTCGAAAATTCAAGTAAGAGAGGTGGTATATATTTTCTTAAAATTTCGAATCAAATATATATGACTAAACTGGACATTTTGTCATATTGGATTACATACAGAAGCTTTATATTTCATTTTTAGACTTATACTCTGTTCTAAAATTGAAAATAAATAAATGATCATTTTCAAACTTCTATATTATAAGTATTTCAATCTTTCAATTAGGGTCGATATGGGTCGTCGATAAACATCGTTATAAATTTTTGTTTTATTTTGTAAACCCCCCCCCCCCCGCCCTTAAAAAGTATCTTGGACAGAAATTTTCCCCAAACAGTGGAAATAGGGTGATTTTTCACGAAAAAGCCGAATTTTTTCGAAGACAGTTGAATTTTCAACAAAAAAGTTGATTTCCAACCGAGAAAGATGAATTTTGAACTAAGAAAGGTGACTTTTCTATACAAAAAGATGAATTTTCAAGCGTAAAGGATGATTTTTCAACCCAAAAAGTTGATTTTCGAGCAAGAAAGATGACTTTTTCACTGTAAAAGATGAATTTTCGACTAGAAGACGAATTTTCAACCTCATTTTCAACCAGTTAAATTAAACGAAAAGAGAACAATTTTAACAAAATAGTTGAATTCTCAACTAAAAATATGAATTTTAAACCAAATAGTTGAATTTTCAATAAAAAAAGATCTTATTTTTGACCAAAAATGGAATCATCCAATTGTCCGTTTAAAAAATTAATCAAAAAAAAAACACAATTTTGTACCAGTACAATTTGAGCAAAGAAGAGAAAATTTTACGTAATATCAACAACATATATGAATTTTCCACCAAATAGTTAATTTCTCAGCCAGAAAAGATGAATTTTTGACCAAACATATTTAAGTTTTCAACCAAAAAAGATGAATTTTCTGCAAAAAAGCTTAATCTACCAAACAAGAAGAATTTTAAACAAAATGCATTAATTTTTAACATAAACGTTCAATTTTAAAGCAAAAAAAAAGAATGATCCCAAAATGATTTTTTAACCAAATATTCATCATATATAAAATAGTTTTTTCATAAAAGTAGTTTAATTTCTAACCAAATAGCTCAATTTTTAACCAAAAATATTAATTTTCATCCAAAAAGTTTATGCTTCTGCTAAATTGTTCAATCTTAAAGCCAAAAAGACAAATTTTCCAGAAAACAGTTTGATTTTAAACTCAAAAATATGAATTTTTAATTTAATAATAAATCTTCAAACAACAAAATGCATTTTTCAAAAAGTAGTTTAACTTTGAACAAAATAGTTTATTTTTTAACTGAAAATGACGAATTTTCCAGAAAATGGTTAAATCCTTAAACAGAGTAGATTCATTTTCAACCAAACATTTTTATTTTGAGCGAAAAAGGATGAATTTTCAACCAAGAAGATTAATTTTCTACCAAAAAAGATGAATTTTCAACAAAATACATGAATTTTCGGCCTATTAGTTGAATAATCAACTAGAAAAGATCAATTTGCAATCAAAAATATTAATTCTGAACCAAAAATGGAATAGATACATTTTTAGTTGAAAAAATTTATTCTCAAACAAACAAAAAACGAATTTTCAACAAAACAGTTACATTCTCAGCCAAAAAAAAATGAATTTTCAACTAAAATTATGAATCTTCAATAAAAAAGTAAATTAAAAAAAAAGAGTTCAACATTGAACCCAAAAGATGGGTTTTTAACCAAGAAGATGCATTTTTTTAATGTAATAGGTAAATTTTCAACGAAGGTGAAGAATTTTTAACTAAACGAGATGAATTTCGAACAAAAAATTTATTTTATTTTTTTTTTTTAAATATAAATAAATTTTATTTAATAACTAAAAAAATATTTTAATTTAAAAATAAATCTTATATTATTATACTTTATTATACTTTCTACTTTTAATTATCCCCTTTTTTAATCGACAAAAACTTGCCTGAAGAAATATTTTTAATTTCCTTTGGTATTGTGTAAACGATGTCATATTTTCCGTGAGTATCATAAGAGTAAAAAAATTATAAGGACAAATTTTAATATATTTTTTCTGAATCTTAAAATGTATGCTTATAGCTATATAGAGCTGATTTCCTACATATATATTGGCGATCAATGACTTAACGCGCAACAACTAAGGCATGTTTAACTTTAGCTTTCTTCGCGTTGATATAAAAGTCTAACTTTGTAGTTTGAATCTAGAAATACATTATTTCATAATTAATAACTACGAAAGTAGTATAAACTTACAGAAAAAAAAGTTATCTATTTCCTCCTTTACATATTTAGCTATACAATTGTTTACTCATTGAACTTTTAATGATATTTCTAATTCCATTATTGAAATTATTTATATTATCCTTTTATTCTTAAAGCAATTTTTGTTCAAAAATTGTAAGGTAAGATTTTTGTTTACTAGAGAACTGAAGAAAATTAAATTAAAATTAATTTTCTTTGTAATAGTCGCAGGAAGAAAACCCATAAAGCTGTTGCTTGATTAACGAGGTTGTGTCACGAAGTCAATTGGTGAAAACCTTCAAGTGATTCTATCATCTACGATGATGTGAGAATGACATCACTTCTCACCACAAATGAACTTAAATCTGTTGACATTGGCGAGCTTCCATGATTTGTGGAAGTAAAATTGTTGCCAGAATAGAGTTTACAGGATCAGATCTAAAATATCCTGGGGAAGCGGGAAAATTTCTCCGCGAAAATAAAATATTTTCAAGTATTATGGTGTGAAAAATTAAAGTTAAAAATTAAAGTAATAAAAATTGGTTTGAAACTTTCGGTAATCAACTGAAAACTATCGTTAAATTGATCATTATGATTATATCTTATTATGAGTTTGTTTAAAGTATGACATTTTTTAACATAAGAATTTTTTTCTGTTTCAGGTAAACTTCTTCCATGGCTCTACTTAACTCTCTTCACTTTTACAATTACTGGTAAGAAATAAATCATTTATTGACAATTAAATAACTTGCATTGCTATTAGTCTGATTTAGAAGCCTTGACCTTAAAAGCAAGATTTGAGGCAAGAATTAGATTTCGAAGAACTTCCAGGAAATTCAGGACTTCAAAAAGAAGTTTAGAAAATTTAGCATGGGCACGAACCATCGAAAGCTCTCAAATAGTCAAATGTCAATAAATGCCGGTAACAGGAAACATGAATAAAAGTGGCTCAGCCCGTTCATTAAATTTTAAAGCGTACTAAAAAAGGTTTGCAGCTTGAATTTTTAGTTTTAAAGGAATTCATTCCGAAGATTGAAGATACAATTTTGAAAACGATGAAAAATAATATCCTACATATCTAAACAAAAAGATAGCCATTTTTGTACGAATAGATTTTAAAAAATGGATAAAAGTTGGCTACTAAGGTTTATGGATATAACTACTTTCTTAATTATGGTGGTTAATTGCTTAATTATGATGACCATTAATACAAATTTATTTAACCTTGGGGCGCTAAGAAAATGGGTTGAAATGACCACTTTCATTATAATTAATTTTCTTAGCTATTTGACCTCAGTTTCCTAGTACCCGAGATGCCAATATAGGTCAAACCAACTAAGAAAATAGGTTACAATATAATTGGTTATTTCAACCCATTTACTTATTTCCTTAAAATCCAACGTCTTTAGGTAATATAAATTAAGTTTACAATACTAATTACTGTAACTGATAAATGGGTCACCTTAATTAAGAAATTAGTTCGGCTAATTAAACCCGTTTGTCGAAAAGGGGCCTAAGTAGTGTTTTAGTCAAAATGAAACTAAATGCGCAAAAAGGGCCTATTACGTGTCCTCCACTGAATTATATAGTAAAAAGTATATTCATAATGTTCAATTAATCTTAAATTTTCACCGGAAATATCGAAAAAGACTTCATAGAATTTTTAGATTTTTGGAACAGTTTAATGTTACTCCAAACAAAAATGGTTAAATTTACTTATTATTTTCGTTAATTACGCTGGTATTTAAAACAAATTTCCCCTTTTAAAAAAAATTACCTATTTTCCTTCAAATTGAACTGGTGAACACTGTGATCTCTGTACAGAGAATAAAAGCGATTAAAGGATTGTGAATTGGAGAGAAATAAAATAGAGATAAAAGCTGAGCGAATGTTGGGGAAATTATACGGAAGAGAGCCTGGTTTGGCACTAGTCGTGTCTGCAGTTTATACGGTTTATACCATGTCTGTAATACCCAGGACGCCCGTCCCGTTTTCAGAAGACCAGCGATCTAGTTGCCCTACCTGCTGGAGTAGAGCTCCATGGAGATACTCTATAGTCTATAGGTATCACCTTCCGACGTGTATCACGATCCTGTATCCGATATAATCCCACTTTCCTTTAGATTCCCTATAGGATGCAGCGCCGCGCCGCCCGGTACAAGGAAAGGCAGTAATTTGCAGAGTGAAATTTTCCCACGCTCCAGGCGTACCTACACACTGTATACAACAACTTTAATCTAATTACGAGTTTGAGCTTGACGCTCTAAGTCCTGCCCGCTTGACGTTTGAGATCAATTGCTGTTATAGAGTTTCGCTTCATTTCGTTCGGAATCGCCAAGATCACTTTTCTAACTACGGTACGGAGGAGCTGACTCTGACAAATCTTATTAGTGAACCTATGATTTCTACCTCAACTTTACCAACTTGCTACAAATTCAACTAATTTCCTCTTAAAGTTAAGAGGTTCGAAAGTTTTCTGACATCCTGTAGAGGAACATTAATATTTTTTCATAACACCCACATGATTTCGGCCTATTTTCAAGCACGTGAGGCGTTCTGTTTGGAAAGTATCCGACCTTGTGATGTACCAAGAGTAAGAGTTAATTATGATCGTTGGCTTTGAAGTTCACAGCCTTCTTTCAGCGATCCTTCCAATTTCAGAAGCAATACTTAAAGTCACCTTTCGGAATAGCTAACAGCTGTTTCGTCGCATTGTGTTTTATTTCATCTACGTCTTGAAATCGTTTTTCTTTTACAAGATACTTCAATTTTGAAAACAGCCAGAAATCACAGGAAGCCAGATCAGCTCTGTATTGAGGCTACCGACGTTGTGTAAGGCAATTTTGATCTCGTAACTTTTTGTTATATCTGGCTTACTTTTCGAGGAACACGTCGTCTTCTTCCTCTGAGTGTCCTCAAACAACACCAGGTGGCTACATCTCGCCTCTCCCGCAAGCGGTGACCTCAATTCAGAAAATAATCCGAATTTCTCATCTTCTAAAACACCGAATCTCCCAGCAGACGAAATACCCCAAGGAGCCGCCCTGCTTGAAAGATTTGTCCTCGCTGGGAAATTTCACTTCATGATGGGTCTTGCAACCATTCTTCAACATACTTTTCTGTCTAGTACTCATTCCCGAGAGAGTGTCGTTGAAAATGTTGAAATGCTCCTCGACTGCTTTCAAGAGGGAAGAAAACGCAAAAGTAGAAGTGAAGCTGAAAAAGAAGAGAGAAGTTGGGTTATGTTCCTTTTAGATTGGGAGGCGCCACGATTTTCCTTTTTGTCCGATTTTGTTCCATTGGGAACCAAGCATGATGCAGAGGTGAGTCTCGACCTGAAATGGTTTGTGTGATAGGGGGAGGAGAGGCGAGAGATTCATCCGGTCTCGTTTAGATACGGCTCTTCAATTCAGATCCCGAAATTGCGAGAACCGCCGGGCATAACCGCGGCAGTAAAATCTTCATCGCGATTCCCTCGCTTCTCAACCTCTTTTCCTTCTGGCAACCACCGTTCCCGTCTCCCCCGGACTTCGTCTGTGCTATCCGCATTTTAACCATAGATATTTGCCAGCGTCTTCCCAGTTTTACGCTTCTTCTTTCCAACGATCAAGCCACCCTCAATGGTCGAGGACGTTGTCGAGTTGGGCATTTCGCAGATCAAACGAGCTCGGAGGCAGATGAATCCGATTCATCGTCACCGCGAGAAAACGTGACGGTAGAAGCGATGTTATGACGATCTCTGGAGCGATAACTGTTTAGGAGGGAGTTCGTTTCTTTTACGAGAGTGAGAGGACTTTATGGGTTTTTTACGATGGGGTTTCATTTTAATTAGGTGAAGGTGAGTTTTGAAAATCATGGGGTTTCTGGAGTATGTAAGCGGTTGTTGTTAGGAAAAGAGATTTCGGGATGTTCAGTCAGAAGCAACAGTCAGAAATCTTTTTTCCCAGTTCTATTTTATATATAAATATTGTTCCAACTACAATTAAAAAAAAAAAGCATTTTGAGTTTCTTTTGGTAATCTATTATTTGTAATATAAATTAGCTAACATTTTTGTACTGTTTATAGTTTACAAAGCCATAATTTAAAATGTTCGTTTACTTCAACGTTCAGAACTTCAAGCACATTGAATTTTGAGAGAATAGAAGGTTGAAATCCACATTTTTTTCTTCGTGAACTAATTTTTTTGTAACTTCTAATCAGTTAAAGTTCTAACTCAACAAGTTTGAAAACTTTCAAAAATTCATCGACTAAGATAAAAATTTAAAGTGTGCCATCGGGATAAAACCTTTTCATTCGTACTCCCGAGAGAGAACCTTTTAAAGTGCATGTATTGAGATAAAACCTTGTAAGTTGGACACGGCGAAATGTGTTAAAAATATTAAAGGAATTTTTTAAGAAAATACTAATTTTGCTTTAAATTCAACATCCAAGCAGTAGAAAAATGGTATTTGTGATTATTGTTTCGTAGCAAATTCGCCTTTGTTAAGTAAAAATTCAACAATTTGGTAGAAGCTTTATCTGTTTGGTTGAAAATCAACTTTTTTGTTGAAAAGTCATATTTTCGAGTTGATAATTCAATTGTTTTTTAAGAAATTCGTTTTTTGGTTGTTGAAATTTCAAGTCTTTTGTTTGATAATTCAAATTTTTGGTTGAACATTTGTCTTTTTTGTTTGAACCTTTATATTTGCATGCTTCGAAATAGTACCTTTGAGTCTGCACGATCCGAGATAGACCATTTCTATTTGTACGCTCCGAGATAAAACTTCACAACTTATACGCTCCAAGATAGCACCTTTCAGTCTACACGATCCGAGATAGACTATTTCTATTTGCACGCTACGAGATAGAACCTTTCAATTTGCATGGTCCGAGGTAGAACGTTATCATTGGACTGATTTTGTTTTGACCCGCTGACACTTGCGGTGAAGTCGATCCTGAGAGGTAAGTCCTTGCCGCTGGCAATCTAGCGCAAGCTTTATACGAAAGCAGCAAGACGTCCGACAAGATATCCCTGGCGTATCCAGGGGCAACCTGGTAAAAGCATTTAGATTCGCCAAGTCGGTTCGTAACGTGGTTAGGGGGTCATCAACGCGAAGGCGCCGAGATAACGCAAAATACATGGTAGCGTAAAAGAGAAGAAGAATGTCTATGAGAAAGAGAAAAGCAAAGCTGAAGGAAAACAGCGAGGAAAGTGGATTGGCAGGGGAGAAAAGGGGAAAAAGGGGGAAACTGAGAAACCAGAAAAGGGAAATCCTCCCTTCATGGGTCTCGTTTAATAACAATTACTGCTCATAATAGTTCCCCGAGTGGAAAACATCTTACGTTATCAAACAGAATTTTGATTCGGTTTAATAGACGCGAAAATTTTAATGCTGAAAACTCCTCCCCTCAAGAAATCAATATATTTGAAGCTAAATGAAGAATAATTCATGAGACTGGATTAAAGGGAAGATTTTTAGATTGTGATTATTATTTACAGGATTATTATTATAATAAAAGGGTTGCTACAGGTCAGGGAATTTAAAACTGGTCAGTAATAATCAGGGAATGTCAGAGAAAACCTATCAGTCAGGGAATTCCTGATAATCTGAAGTTGAAGTTAATTTTATTATTTTATAGAAAATTCGACAATTTTTTTAAAAAATAATTCTTTTTGCTTGAAAATTCATATTTTTGGGGTGACAATTCATGTATTTTGGTAGAAACTGAAAATTCGTCTTCAAGATTTAAAATGGTTTAAAATTAAAATCTCTTTTAGTTGAAATATCAACTATTACATTTTTCGTGGAGAATTAATCTTTTTGGGTTGAAAATGGAACTACGTAGTTGAAAGTGGAAACACTTTGTTGACAATTTATTTTTTGTTGTTGTTGATTTATCATTTTATTTGAAAAACATTGCTCGCCATTTCAAAATTTAACTATTTTGTTGAAAATCAATTTTTTCAACTAAAAAATGAACTATTCCATGTTCGGTTAAAGATGTAACTTCTTCGTTGAAAATTGATCTGCTTGTTCGAAAAGTTGTTTATTTCGTTGAAAATTTATTTTATTTTATTGAAAATTAATTTTTTCAGTGAAAATGTAACTATTTTGTTGAAAATTAATTATTTTTTTTCAATAAAAATGGATCTATTCCATATTCAGTTGAAGATTTATCTTCATCGTTGAAAATACATCTGTTTCTTTGAAATTTGAACTATTTTTTTGAATATTTATTTTAATAAGTTGAAAATTATTTTTTAGTAAACAATGTTTTTTTCATTGATAATTTAAATATTCTATTTTCGGTTGAAAAGTTATCTTTTTTAGTTGAAAATTCAGGTATTTTGTTAAGTGTTTTCTTTTTTGCTAGAAAATTAATCTGTTGGTTTAAAAATTCAACTGTTTGGTTGGAAATTCATTTTTTTGTTTGAAGGTTCATCATTTAGTTAAGAATTCAGTTCCTTAACTGAAAATGTAATTATTCCATTTTTTGTGGAAAATTCGTATATTTTTATCGAAATTTAATGTTCTTGGTTGAAAATTCATCTATTTGGTTGAAAGTTGAACTATTTCGTTGAAAATTTATTTTATTCGGTTGACTGTTCATTTTTGTAGTGTGTCGAAAAATTGTCTTTTTTGGTAGAAATTTGATTAAATATTCATCGTTTCAGTTAAAAATTCATTTCTTTGATTGAGAATTTAAATATTTTGTTGAAAAATCGCTTTTTTAGTTAAAAATTAATTTTTTAAACTGAAAATCTAACTATTCCACTTTTTCCTGGAAATGTATCTTTAACTGAAAATTTACTTCTTCAATTTTGTATTCAAAATTGATCTCTTTGAGTTGAAAACTTAACTATTTGTTTGAAAGTTAATGTATTTGATGTGTTTTTTACGAAATTTGCGGATGACCCGTAATAAAATTCTATGCCGCTGTTGTCACTGAAAATGTTTAAAATAAATTTAAAAATTTTAAATATGGAAATTTCCAAATCAGGATTTTTTAGCAACCCTAAATAATTATTTGTTACTTTTCTAATCACAGAATGTTTGATATTGATACATTTTAATTGTGTAAAGCTTTCTAAGTACGCCTATAAAAATTTATCTAATAAATATAAATTTTAATTTTGTAAAAATTATAGATTATTAAGAATATTAACAGAATTACTTGCACAATTATGTTACAAATTTACTTGTATTTCTTAAATCAAATCTAATTTAGAACATAATCATGCAAGTAATTATGTAATATACGCCTTTAATATTATAGTTTTAGGGTTGTTAAACTCTGAAACTATGGAGCTTTAGTACAACTTTTGTGGTCGGATCCGCTTTCAAGCTAGTCCAACTTATTCAACAAACTATTTGCTCAGTTTCCTAAACTTCAAAATAGATTCATATTTAAACAAGTTCATGCGGAATTTATAAACCTCAAGATACTCTTCGATCAAATTATAAAAAATATTGGTTTATCACCCCTTTTATTTAAATCCTCTTAAATATAACAAATATAATAAAATTTAATTTTTCTCTCTACCTCTATTAAAGGTTTTCATTCCACGCTCTAAGGGTTTGCACATATTTTTATTTATCCAAATTTAATTCTTCTCGCTCTGAAACGAGAAAAAAACTCTCGCAAAAAAAACTCTAAAAATTGCAACAGAGAGGAAATTTTAAATCCTGACCTAGTTTTAGACAGAAAATGATTTTATTAATACAGCGTTCATTTTTGCTGGATTATTGTATCACAGAGAAAAATGAAGCAATTTTCCAATAATGGTGATACCAAAAGTGATAAAATTTTAACAAGAACGGTAAATTCGAAATTCGAATGAGGATTATAAATTTCAAGGAGAAATCTCATTCGCTAGATAAATTTTACTTTTTCCTAGGTGGAAAAGCCGTTTCCTAAAATTACGATCGACCCGTTAGGAACTATGAGGCAGAGAAAATAAGTAATGAGGTTATTCGTTTTAACAAGACTCACCTGGGACGAAAGAAAAATAGCTATTGAAAAACATTCAGGTCAAGATTGGCTTTTATGTTCTTCTTTTTATAATTCATATTTACACACTGAAAAAGGATCCGTATAATTCACAACACGATCGCTTCAAACCTGAAGTAATTTTTACATATTTTGTATAATACATACATCAATTTATACGCTTAGAGTTTGAAATTTGTTGATTCATCTTTTTTTAATTTCCGTAATTTCAAACAGTTTATAATCGAAAATTTTCGATTTAAACATGTAATTCCGAAGTTTATGAATTACAATCGCTTTTAATCACTTTTCTTTAACGTCGCAACGCTACTATTATCTCGAATTTCTCGCTAATGAAACTATTTTTTCACTTTGCCTAAAATACCATATCCACCACCTAAAAAATCGAAAAAGATGTCAAGAGATTCAAAATATTTCGACAATTTGAAAAAAATTTCAAGAGAATTCTAAAAATTTCAAGATTATTTATGGGATTCCACAGTGTTTCCTAGGATCTCCAAGGACTTCAAATGTTTATATATTCATATATTTATTTATTCAAATATTCATATTTCAATGGACTCCAACGGATTTTTGCAGAGCTTTAGGGAATAAATGGAATGAAATTGAACCTTAAGGGATTTATACGGATTTCAGTGATTTCAAGGAATTTCAAGGGATTTCACTAAATTTAATAGGATTTCAGAAGAAATTATAAGATTCAAGGGGTTTCTACGATTTTATTTCAAGGGTGTCCGACGAAATTCAAGTGATTTCAAGGGATTTAAAAAGATTAACGAGCTTTTCTGAAATCTCAGAGGTTCTTGACAGACTCCAAGGGTTCTTAAAGGATTTCAATGAATTTCAAAGATTTGATTCCAGTTTATGGGAGATTTATATTGTATACCTGATTTGAAAATATTTAAACCGTTTTGCAAAATTTATTCTACTATTGACACTATATTAATTTTAGGTGATTTCTAGTGGTTGTAGGGTGATCGAAATCACTTTTTTTACAATGATAAACGATCAATCTAGACTTCATCACTGATAACTTTGAAACGTGATTACTCATTCAAAAAAAGGAGTGAGAAACTTGAAAAAAAACGGTTGAAAGGCCAGTGAAATTCAGCTCAAATTACTTCTGATAGAGATATTTTTGACATTTTAAAGAGAATATGCCACTTCAGATGTTCACAGAAAAATGCATGACTTTCTCGAATTTCGTACTTGAAAAATCTGCATGGGTTTCCGAGACATGACTAAAAATGTCCAAGCGTATCTGCGCTGATCGCCAAAAATTTCTCAGATTTTGTAGCTTAACTTTAATTCGCATTGTGACTCAGGCAACTTGTGTGGAAAACTGGAATTCACAGAACGTAATCTCTGAAATCTTATCTTCAATCTAAGCCGTTAAAACTTAAAAAATAATAATGGGTTCCCGAGATTTGACTAAAAATGTCCAAGCGTGTTTCCGTCAAGTTTCACCGCTCGACCGATAGCGGTGAGTGCCGCCAGAAACTTGACGCGGAAACGCTTGGAAATTGTTAGTCATATCTCAGGAACCCGTAAAGATTTTTGAGGTTTTATTGGCTTAAATTGAAGATCCGACTTAAAGAACATTTTAAATGTCATTTCGGATGGTTGTGTAACTTAAGTTACTTCAACATAGTAAAAAAAGTAGAAAATATCACTTTTTCAACTCTGACTGTTAGACGATCGTAAAATGAAGTAAAGAGTTGTCGGCTCGTTTAAGACTCAACTGTAGTGGAAGGTATAAAGTCGCCAACCAGTCCCGAAAAGAGGTGGACGTGGTCACGCTCCACACGAGGCATTATGAAAGTTTGTCGAGCGAAGTTCCTCTTTTTATTTTCGGTCTATGGGTTGGTCGAGCTGCAGTGCAGGGACCTTCCAACAGCAAACGTTAAAAGGTGTCGACGTTGAGGGCTATTGCTAATGGAACGGTAAAGTCGACTTTCTTCAATTCCTCTTCTTTTCCCCCTTTTACGCTTCTTTTTCTACCTTTTCATCCGCGTGTTCAATTCGCTGAACGAACTTTTCCAACCTCTTCTTTCGCGTCACGTGCTCTCGTTAACAGACAGCCTTATCATAGCACAATTCTCTACAAAGGAAAATAATCGCAATCTGCAAGAAACCGGCTTTTTATTTCACCCCCTTAGTCCTCGTGTGCCATGAACTTCACGCCTGGAGCTCGTTGAACAAAGTCGGAGACCTATTAAATTTTAGTTCCACTAGCTGAAAAAAGTACTGTAATTTTAAATACGGTACACTGAGGCTAAGTGGCGTATATGTGGGGAAAGCGGCGCATACTTAATTTTGTATTTAGAACGCAATATTGCCTCTTCGAGGTTCTGAAAATTAAATTTTACAATTTTTAGTTACATGCCTTTATATTCCTTACCTATAAGAAGCAAATAGCGCATTCAGAAAAGCAAAATCAAGGGTGCGCCTCTTTAGCCCCAGTTTTCATGGTATTCGATAGAAAATGTTCCAGTCATTCTGGATGTTATCTAACTCTCTTTTCAAAACCATTTCTACCTTGCATTGATAAAGATAATACGAATAAAATGTTGACTAGTTTCTGAATATAGCAGGTTTAGATAAAATGCTATGTAAAGAGACTCGTACCTCAATAATTAAATCAGTTGAAAATGAATATGATATTATTAAATATATTATTTATTTTGTATATTTCTTAATTTGAGGCCTATAATTTAAATTTTGAGATAAAATCTCCCGGAAGATAAAACCGCACTTTTGAAATTTGTAAGAAATGCAATAAAAACATTTTGAGAACTCTAACTATTTTTGAGAAATAACTCAAGAACCAAAATTCAAAAATAAATGTAACTAGTCAATTTTGGAAATTACAAGAAAAAATACTTGTACCTAGTTTTTCTCGATGAAACAAACCCTCCCCCTTTGGTAACATTTTATCATTCAAAACATTTTCAGAAAAAAAATCAAAACTCAAAAAATCTAGAATTCCTCAATTTATTGTACAAAAATTACAAAACCAATAGTTGCTTGGCTTGAGCAAACATAAGCAATTTTTATTCTTTTTCGAAAATTTATGTTTGAATAAACCATAAGTTTTTCACTACATTTATTAATTTTCTTTATTATATAGTTTGTAATCAACATTTTCTTTTTGTTTCAGGTGAGCTTCACTTTGGCTATATACATATAACTTCATTAGGTAAATTGGTATGATTCAGTAATTAGTGAATATTCAGAATAAGTGATTATTGGAAACCCATTTTTAGCACTGATTAATCAATTATTTTAAGTTTAATATAATATTCTTTAGAAAAGAAAACTAAAAGTTTTTTAAAATTGTAAGACAGTATTAATATTAATATTAAAATATAAGAATGTTTATTTTTCCAAGTTTTTAAACTAAAAAATTAATGAAAATCGTGGAAATTAATTAAAATTATTTCCATGTTAAGAGAAAAGTTTCAATTTTGAAACTTTTTAATTCAGGATCAGTGTTTTTAAACTCGAGGGTTTAAACTTTACAGTTATTTCAGTTTTCATATAAAAATAATATTTTTACCTTTGAACAACTTTTTAAATCTTTTAATTTCGCGCGCTTTATATTTAGACTTTTCCCATTTTTAACATTTCAATTCAAAAATTGCAAAATTTTTATACTTATTGAAACGTGTGCAACTGTAATTTGTTCAACACTGAATATGTCAATATTCAGAATGTTACATTTTTTATTTCACCATTAAAATCATTTTACTCCAAACTTTGTAATTTTGAAACTACTGAAACATTCGAATGCTTCATTATGAATCTTCGAAATGTTTACTAATTTTCCTGATTCAAATTGAAAAATTAGTTCAAACGATTGAATTAAAAAATTACTCAATTTCCACGAGTTTGAAAATAATGCAGTTATAATTTACGTCCTAAATAATTCACAAATTTGGAATTTTCAACATTTAAGTCGCTCTATTTTTGACGTTATAAATTAGAAAGATGAAAATTTCAGACTTAGTAGCAATTAGGCGCAGAATTATTTTAATTTCTACAAATTTTCACGATTCCGATTAAAAAATCGTTTATTTTAAGGCTGTGTCTAGGTTTATCCGAATACGGTGCGCATGGACCAATTATTTTCGGTTTTGAACTTCTGTACCAAATATTTGTAGATTTAAAAAAATTAGAATTCTTTTAATTTCACCCGCGTTGTAGAACGTTAAATTTTTTACTTAACCATTAACTTGACCCTTACTTCTTAATTGCAAAACTGCTGAAACATTCGATTGTTTCATTATAAATCTTTGATATTTTTGCCAATTTTTTTATTTAAATTGAAAAATCATTTCAAGTGATTGAATCAAAAGAAATCTCGATTTTCACGAGCTTAAAAATTATACAATTGTTATTCACGTTCTAAGTAATTCATCAATTGTAATTTTCAGCATTTAAATCACTATTTTTGAAGTTTTCAATTTAAAAGATAAAAAAGATAAACTTAGTAGAAATTAGACACAGATTTATTTCAAATTCTATAACCCTTAGCGATTCCAAGTTAAAAATCGTTTTTAGGCGCTAGTTAAAAAAAAATTTTAAGTCGAATTTCATAAATTGTATTTAGTGATTGAAATGAATACAGGATAATATAAACTACAGATATAATAAAACATTAGTTAAGAAACACGAAAACTTTATTCTTATTAAAGTGGCCTTTTTATAAAAAAGTCCCCACTTTTTATAAAAAAAAGGTTCTTTATTTTTACGCGAGAACCAAATTAGAATTCCTTGCAAGTTCTGGTGAAAAGAGATAAGTCGAAAGACGGTCTAATTGAATTAAATGATATCAAAGGTCGGTAAACAGAGTCACCCTTGAGCTTCAGTGCTGCTTTAAAGTTTAATTCTCCTCCGTAGAGTATGCGAATTTAACCAAGCTGTTTTAAATCTCAAGTGCGACCGCAGTAGTAAACGCTTTTATGGTCAGACAGTAGAACACACATGTAGAGAATACAGTTAATTTAGCCGGAGGCGGAGGTGCGGGTATAACTCAGGTTGCATCAAACTTACATTTCTCGCTCTTTTGATGCACTCCTACGGGCACCTTTGACTCCCCTTCGGGTTTATGTAACCTCCTATACTCGACTGACACGAGTGCCTGCAGTCTGCACCCACGTCCTCTTTACCGATTACTGTGCAGCGAACCAAAAAATTACATCCTCTTATCTTCCTTTAACATAACACGTCAGAATTTTAAATTTATTCTTTATTTATTTAATACTAGGGTGCGCAGTCTTTCCCCTAATCCCCTGCGTTTTCCCCTTTTTCAAATTTCTCTTTTTCCCCTATTCTCGAAACATTTTCTATTTTCTCTTTATAAACATGCGATATTTAACAGTACAGTTATTCATTTTAAATCTACACAATTATTCTATTCAAAACTAGAATATTTTTTCGAAAGTATAATGAAAGATATTTTTAACTTGGAGAATTATCTATTATAATTAATTTTACTTTCTTAAATTTGACTAATTTAAAACTATTTATCATTTGAATAAAACTTTACAGATACAATATTGCTTCGCTTAATCCACGTATATTATTATTAATGATAATAATTCCAATGTGCAGGGTTTGCTTATGAATTTTTTCAGAATTCTTTTAACTGAGTCTTAATAATTTTACCTCAGTTTATTGAAAGAAATCTATTTTTTATTTAAAAAT